>BGPT01003581.1:1276-20624 GCA_003297045.1 Symbiodinium sp. clade C Y103 | reverse complement strand
GGGGATGCTACCAAGCTGTGGCCGGCAACCTGGGACCCCCCCCCCCTTGGGGGGGGGGGCCAGCAACACGGGACACGGAAGCATATATATATATATATATAGGGGAAGCCATCTGTAAATGGAGGTTTTTCATGGGATACTTAGGATTTTTGTTGGGATAAAATGGGACAATGATCCAAAAATAGAGATATAATGATATTACTTAAATCTACATTACTCTTCGGTAATCAAACGTGGCAATGACTTATATAATGGGAAATCATCTAAAAATTGGGGATGGTCCATTGATTTTTTTGCTGGAGGGTAAAAGCAGTTGTCAAACCTGGTCTTTCAAACAATGTAAGTGCCCCGCTAATCAAACATCGCAATGCCAAATCTCCGAAGTATATAAATCGGCATACAAATCGAAAACATCCCATTGATCATAGCCATTGATGCCGATTTATGTGGAATATGACCGATTGATCACATCCACATCACCATCAGGTCGCCCTGCCCTTGCATTGGCTCTCTCTCTCTCTCTCTCTCCCGAGATTGCCATGTCAATGAAAAAAAGAGGAATTACTTAGTGCAGGGTAAAGCAGGCAACAAACTCTCTAATCACCCTACTCATTGGATTGGTTGAAGGGAAAATCTACAGGAATCCATGGATTGTCCCATGAAATACAGGGGGTTCCTGTAAAATGTTCCCATTAATCAATCCAATCAACTATACAAACTCCCATCTATAGTTGATTTTCCCTTTCAAAACCTCCATTTTTCATGGGGATGTCCTATGGAAAACTCCTCCCCGCGGCCGCGCTCCGCCAGCGCTCCACGGCCTCTCACAGTAGAGCTCGAAGGCCTCCATGCTGCGATGCGCGCGTGGGCGACTCTCATCCTTCACCTGGCGCTCCTGACCTGGTCACGAGGGGAAGATCGCCTCAAACATAGAAAAAACGATTGGAAAATGGATCATTGAGTTCGATGATTTAGCTATTAAAATGGTGATTTTCCAGATCTATGTTAGTTTACCAGAGGGTAACTTGGAGATAAATCATCACAATGACGGGTTTTTGGTGCTCGACTCCGGGAAATTGACATAGAATATAGTGGTCTCGGAATGAAATTTGCCAGAATTGTCTAGCTTTGGGCCTAATAGTCTAGCTTTGGGGCTTCAATGAATGGGGATAGGAATGCATGGATGCTCAAATCCCTGTGATTTGGTCCACCTCCAGCGGCTATGGGCTGATTCCGCAGCTCCCCAAGCAATATGTGTGGTATGTATTCACTATGAATGCAAACAAGCCAAGGGCTCATCCTAGCTGAGGATTACTAAAGTTCAGTTGGTGTTGACATATTATACAAATAAATGTATATACATACGCAAATGGGAGATATGTGTCTGTGTGGTCCTTCAGTTCTATTTAGCTAGAATCTTCATACATTTATATATAAACACATCAAAACACAGCTTAAACCCCACCCCGGTCGGTTCAGGCGGCCTCCAATGGCATAGACGTTGCCACCACTGGAGGCCATGACGTGATAGGAGCGCGCCACGGCCATGGGGTCCATGTTGCCGCTCCAAGAGTTGCTCCTGGGGTGAAAACACCGGGAGTTTGAAAAATTAGTTTTTCATGGTGAATTTAACCATGAAAAAATGGGGATCTCCGTGGGATTTCATAGTGATTTAGTGGGATGTGAATAGGATTCTATGGCAATTTCATGGGATGTATCATGATTTCATGGGTTGAATCGGGGGTTTTAATGGGGTTGACTGGATTTAATAAGATTTAGCTAGCTTAGTTGGTTTGTCACCAGTATGACAATGTAACTATGGTTTATGGTGGATATATCGAGCTAGTTGATGGGGTTTATACATCATCAACTAACATAATAACTGTGGGGGGAAGGCACCTTGTGGGGAATAGGTAACCTTTCCTTTCTATCTTTTTTGTGGTGACCCCAAGAAACCAGAAAAAGCGTGGTAAAAGAGCTCAGACATGTGTCCCAACCAATTTTTTCAAACCACAAAAACATGCGATGGAAGTTATACCCCCAACTTTTTTTGAAGCAATATCAATACTTAAGGGTTTGATCATGTGTTCAAACTCTCGCTCCATAATCATGACTACATAATGTAGTAAACCTAGTTTTGTATAAATCATTAGAAACCATCCCCCATTTCACCAGAAATGGTTGGTACCTGGTAGATAGAAACCATCCAAACTTGAGGTGCACCATGTTTTATGTATCTAACTATCATGATCAGTTATAAAATTACAATGTTTAAGAAAACATACTGAAGGTTACCACAGTCAAACTAGTTTATCTACTTATTGGGCCTAACTGCTAGTAGTAAAGCATGGAGTTCCACTAAACCCAACCATAGGTATAACTAAGTATTAATCCCATCCCCCTAAATCTACACAACCCAAAAAAAAACATGCTCTAGTGTGGAATTTACACATATTTAGGACTAAGATGTCGGGGGTGTTTCATATATTCCCCTTGATATCCCCATGAAATCCCATGAAATCCCACTAAACCACCATTCACTCACCACAAAATGCCATAATGTTGATGGTTGAACCCCATGGATTCCATACTTTTCATCCCATCACCCGAAGCCATGGAGTTCTCCCGCGCCTGGGATCATAGACCTCCGCCGACGCCAGGTCCCGGATGCCGTCGAAGCCGCCGGCCACGTAGAGCCGACCTGGCGCGGGCGTTCAGCCACAGAGGTTTCCTGCCTTTTTTCCCAAAAAAAAAACACTGAACTCCGACGAAACACCAAAGACAACCCCACCGCGCCTTCCGCAACCGCAGCTGCGTGCATGGTGCGCTTCACACCCATGGGTGGCTTGGTGAACCACTGGTCCCACTGACCACTGAGGGGGTCCAGGACCTAGTCGAAAGGCTGTTGGAGAATTTGAATGCGATATATATTATATATATATAGTGGGGAAATAACTTGATATAACTAAGCAACTGATACTTGGGTGTGTCTGAAAATTGGGTATATCTGCAACTTTACAGCATGTTTAATGGGAAATTTGACGATCATCCAGTGAAGTTCCGTGGTTTCCTCTCATTTCCCGTGAAACAGGTCAAGAAAAAGCTACTTATGGTCAAATTGCAATATAAATGGGTGTGCCTGACCAAATCTACCATAACAAATTATAGCTATATCCCAACAATAGTACCATTGTAGTCATGTTATAACCAGCGGGTATAGCTGACATAGCTATAGCGTATGATATGACAAAATGTAGACGGGCCATGGAGTTTGTTAAGTGGTCAGGATGTATGCTCTAGCCCATTGTAAAGGGAATGTAACCCACTTGGTTGAAGCAATGAACTGACTCCATGGCCCATCCAAGCGTTTTCATATCATGGGATATGGCTAGGCTACAGTCAGCAATATCGTTTGTTTATTACCATGACTACACTTGGCATATACCCTCCGGTAATCAAACATGCCCTTCTGAAGAAGTCTCACTTGTAGATGATTTTCCCCGCTATAAACCTCCATTCTTCAATAGCTATGTTTGATGATCCCATGATATTCCCCAAATGAATTGCCATTAAATCCCTGTCTTAGTACGAATTCTTAACCATTATCAGCCAATTCGTATCCCATCGTTTTTACCATTCTTAACCCATTATACTGACAAATGCTTGGCTTTACCATATCATGTTTCACCATGACCCATGATATTCCCAGAAATTCTTAGAGCCCCATGAATTCCCATGAATCCCCTATTACATCCCGCTAAGTCGAGATCAAATCCCATTCAATCCCATCCCAACAAAATCCCCAAATTTCTTGATTCTTAAACCCCCATGGTATTCCCAGAAATTCCTATTTGAGCCCCATGAATTCCCATTGAAAATCTCCATCTTTGCTGCTTTGTAGGGGGCCTCCAAGTCCTGACACCGGCCTCGAAGGTGTTCAAGGTGCGGCCATCCGCACTGCCTCCGACCACGTAGATCTTGCCCTGGCGAGCTCCAGCATGGTCCAACGGCGCTGTTTTGGAGGGACCAAAAAAGGGGGGAATGGAACCAAAATGCTGATTCAAGTGGCCAAAATAGAATCTTTACCAATGAATAACTAGTGAATTTTCGATTTTCACACTTGGAGTGGGGAAAAAGATGATAAAGCACTAGATTTTGGTGGTCGAATTGTTTGGACAAACCGACTGTCTAGGGACAACTCAAATGGGGTAGTGAATGCCAACTACACCACCAAAATGTAGAAAATAGATGTTATACCACCATGTGAAATAGGGACGGCAATTCTCATTGAAAATACTGGGAAGCACCTGTGATGTGGGTTCGGGGGGACTCTGTGTGGGTTGGAATCCCTCGGGTTGCCCAAAAAGAATCCGTTGGTGAAATCCCTCTGTTTCAAGCATTTTTGCTTGACTTACGCATAGTTGCCCCATGCTACTCCACCAAACATATACCTATGTATAGATGATTACATGTATATGTATATATATATATATGTATGTATATATGTATACATTCTGGTTGCACATAGAGAGAGAGAGAGAGAGACAGAGTGACCCCTAAAAGATCGAAAAAGGATTTGCCGCTATTTCACACATTTCAGTGGAATTCCCAGCTTCTATCTTCTCGGGGGGTACGTTTTTTCCCATATACAAATAATACAGCAACCCGCAAAACATGGCATAAAGGTTCTGATCCATCACCACATAAATAAACTATACACTATACCAACCCCAAAGAAGATAGAAGTGGGCAAAATCCCATCATAATAGTGATAAAATACTAAACTCTTTTTTTCCGGGGCTTATATATTGTATGTATAATAGGTAAGCCCAATAAAAAATCAGCCTCTTCATAGAGGTTTATGAAATTGGGAATGCCCCTACGACTGGAATGATGTTTAGTATGACCCCCAGTCATGCTTGGTTGTATAATGGGATGGTTTATGGCATTGGGCTTACCACATTACATATCTAAAGTAATCCCATCCCATCCAACTATTTGAATCCCATTCAATCTCATCAAATCATCATCAAATCCCATAAAATCACCTTAAACTCCCATTGGATTTAGATCAAGTCACATCATCAAGTTACATCAAGTTGCTTAGTTACATCAAGTTATATCATAGTTATATCCCATTCAATCTCATTAACATCCCATTCACCCTTTAAAAAAATCTACGACCCATGGGATTCCAAGCGAAATCTGCAATGACCTCCAGCTCAGAGGCACTGCAATAGCTGCGCCGCGCCAACATGCTGGGCACATCCTTCCAGCCACCGCTCTCCTGGGAAAAGATGGGGAAAAGATGGAGCTCAATGGAGAGCTGGAGAAATGCATCAAACCACATAAAGGACGTGTTCTGAATGCCATGTTTTGAGTAGGGTAGAATGGTTTCTTTGATCTTGGGTTGTTCGTGTTCTTTTCTGGAGTTCGGGTTGGATTGTGCCTTTCTTAAAAGTCGCAAATCCCATTCCAAAGGATGATCATAACTATCATCATTTTCCCAAACAAATGCTGAATAAATTGAAACGTGTTCAAAACCCCGGTTGGTTGATGACTATACGGATTATACTAACCAATATATCGAGGATTATCACTATGGGGGATTATCACAATCCATCAGTGGAATCTCTATCAACAAACAAGTACAAAGCAACGACAAAGAGCTGTGAACACTGCTCAAGTGGCATCTCAGTTGAGATGAGTTATTTATGGATATAGCCTAGTAATGACGACCATGAATTGGGCCAGAACAATTCTAACTATGGTTCAATCCAGGCAAAATAAGCCAGTTATGGACCAATTCTTATCCCGTCATTTCACAATTAGCAATTACACCAGGTTGATTACATCCAGTATACAGTATATTCCCCCACAAATCATTGACCATTCACCAATCATGAGTAGCTTATCCTTATATGCAGTATTATATAACCATTATACAATCATCAACCATTAACCAGTACGACCCAATTTTATCCCCACTTTCCCATGATACCGCCTCAGGAGTAAAGCTCTGCACCGTCTTCAGGGGCTTCTGTCCATCGTGGCCACCGAAGAGGAAGGCCTCAGGTGGCCGGGGCCGGGAGGAAGGGAAGTGGGTGGATTTTGGACCATCAATGGACACTGACCCTGCCGAAAATTGAAGTGGGGATATTCCCCACAAAATTTGGGGGAAAATGATGAAAAGTGGGATCTAAGCAACAAAATTGGTGGGAATGATGGAGGAATGAAGACTCGCAGAATCCCTGATTACTTCAGAAATCATCTGGATGGCCATGTATACATTGGGGCATCCTTCAGTCTGAGACACGCCCAAATGGAGAGTTCTTGGGGTACGTTCTGAAATAATCCTGTGAATGGAAGAAATCTTGTACCACCTTGAATGCTTGAAACTTGAAACACTATAGATAGTGGATGTTTACCCACTACCAACTGGTGCAGTATTTCTTCCTTCCACTGTATTGGAAGAGCTTGAAGAAATACTTAAAAACCACTGGCCAACATCTTCTCCCAACCCTACTGGATATCAAGAACCTCCTCTACCCTCATGTACCTGGGAGTCTAAACTATCTATATAATGACATGAGGGGGGGGAAAAACACCAAAGATGTGGGTCATGTTCAACAGCTCCCATACCTGGGGGAAGCCAAAATCCCAGACTGGGCTCCTGAACGTTGGCCCCAACAATTGTGGTGGACCACGTGGCAAGCAAGGTGACAATGACAACAAAAAATGAAAACGAAACAGTAGCACTAATAATAAGTAAAAGAAACATAATCACAAGGATAAGAAGAACAATGAGAAAAATAAGAATAAGAATGATGATAATACTGTTCCCCCCTATATGTAGTCAATGGCATTTTCCCTCCAAATCCTTCTCCCACCCCCCACATTCGCCTGGCCATTACACACGCTGCTGGACAGCCCCGCCCGCCCCGTGTTTTCCGCCGTGAAGTAGCGTTTCGCCAGCGCCATGGCAGGGAGCTGGAGCCCAGATGGCTGAAACACGCTATTTGACCAGCAAAAACTGTAACTTCATGAGATTTAAGTGGTGGTTTACCTCGAAACAATATGGGAAAATGATGAAAAATTGTGATTTGACCAATGAAAATGAGGATTTCGAGATGGCGTACACTGGTCTTCTGCTGGTTTTTTGCAACTAAATCACTGGGATTGAAGGCTGATAATATCTGTGGTTGGAATCTATATACGGCTGATGCTTTTCCAGTCGAATATGGGGGAAAGAAATCTTGGCAGAAAATGCCTCGTAAAAATGTGAAACTACCAATCCGAGCTTGACCAGAATGACTAATGCATTGCCACCATTCGATAAATGAATGAATGAGTACTCTCTTTTCGAGGGGACCGCAAAAAGTAAAACATAGATCCCAATCTAAACCAGTTTGGCAAATTAATTGTCCAAGTTCATGCAAAAATCACCTTTTGACCTGTTTGAAGGGTTCCAGACGGCGCTCGTCGTCTTGTGGGCTGCGTTGATTAACACATGGTCAACCCTCCCTGGATCGAAGGGTAGCCCCACCACCTCAAGGTTTTCTGGTTCCAACTTCTCTTCCCAGGTTTCTGCATTAAATTCCAGAGTTTGCTGGTTGGATGCATGGAATCGGGAATACCACTTTTTGCCTTCTCAATCCCCTATCTTTGCTGGCGCAACGGCTCACTCCCATGTTTTCTGGCTCAATGCCCATTTGGGCTGCTGAAAAATCTCTAGTTCCTGTCATTTCAAGCCTCCACTCTTNCTTTGCTGGCGCAACGGCTCACTCCCATGTTTTCTGGCTCAATGCCCATTTGGGCTGCTGAAAAATCTCTAGTTCCTGTCATTTCAAGCCTCCACTCTTGAATGATTAAATCTCCATCCATTCAAGCCCCCCAATTTCGTCGCTTCAACGCAGGATTTTCGCTGGTTTCAATCGTCGGTTCCCACTTTATTTTCCTGATTTGNGATTAAATCTCCATCCATTCAAGCCCCCCAATTTCGTCGCTTCAACGCAGGATTTTCGCTGGTTTCAATCGTCGGTTCCCACTTTATTTTCCTGATTTGAGTCCCACTTTTTGAATGTTATTTTCCAACTATTGTCTAAATCACCTCTGTTTCCTGACTTCCTAATGGTCAACTTCTGTTGGGTCCTGTCACCTATTTTCCTCCAAAAAAAACCGTCTTTGACTCAAGTCAAAATTTCTGAATGACTCAAATCACATTTGTTCCCAAAAATCCCCCCACTTTTACCTAAATGCCTTGTTTCCCTTTAAAAAAGCATTTCTCCAACCCCTTGGCCACCCACTGGGCACCCCAGGCGTCGAGCGGTTGCCATCCACACTCAAAGCCGCTGCTCCGGTCCTTTCGGAGGAGCCGAAGATCTCAGAATCCAGGCGCAGTAAGCACCCCAGGGCTATGTGCACCCGACCTATTACTCAATAGGTGANTCTCAGAATCCAGGCGCAGTAAGCACCCCAGGGCTATGTGCACCCGACCTATTACTCAATAGGTGAGGTACACATCGCCGTGGGGTGCTGGCCTGGGGCTGTCGCTGGGGATGTAACGGAAATCCGGGACAATCTGCAAGAAACCATGGATGAAATCCCAAAATCTATTGGTTTCCTGCAAATGTTCCCTTCAATGCGGGGGAAATTCTATTTTCTGTCTTTGCCCATTATATGAGAACATATATCAATACTGTCAACAACAAAATGGGAAAAAAAACTAGACGACAGTCTGGCCCGAACGAAAAACAGGAGGGAGTAGATCAAAAGAGGATGTAAAAGAAGATATGAGGATGCCGAATGGGATGTGGGACGAAGACGGGGCTACAGGGCCGGGTGTAAGGTAGAGAAAAGAGACTCGCATCAACAAAAACAATGGTTAACTAAGAAAAGCACTGGTTATACTATCAAAAACAATGGTTGACTAACACTGGTTAACTAACAAAAATGATCAAAAATGATGGTTTGACTATCAACATGACTAACGAATTATGAAGATTTAAGCAACAAACATCATGGCTTGACCAACAAAAATGGTCAGTGAATCCCTTACAGGGTTGCCTTGTTTAGGGCTTCTCTAGAAAGAATAGCAGCTAGTTGAAGCTAACAAAACCGAAGTAACAACTGGACCAGGCAAAACAAGGTTTGGGAAAAAAAACACAAAAACAAAGCGGTCCACAGACCCACCCTGGGACTCTGCACTCAACTGCACTGGTATCTCTATATAGTCCTTTTTTTCAAGGTTGTTCCTCCACATTTCACGATTGAAACCAGTGCCTGAAAGAGCTTCACCTATCACTCCCTGGTCTAGCCTTATCTAGATTTACTTGGTACAAATGTGCAAGGGAAAGCTAACGAATGCTAGAAGAAAAAAAAGGAAAAAGCAGAAGAGCTATTTTCCCAGTTCATCCCCTTTTGCTCCTGGAGGCTATTGTTACAAATTCCCTCTTTGTAAACACTCTGGTAGTGAACCTCCACTGAAAGCAATGTAGTTATAAAAATGACCATGGCATTAAAAGCAAAACTAAAGCCAAACAAATCCACGAACAAATCAGGAAGGAATCATGGTTCCTTGGATCTTCAAGGATCCAAAGTCATGTATAAAAGACACATCTGGGAAGCTCTCTTCGCTTATCTAAGACCTAAGAAATGGCGACTTTACCAACAAAACTAGGCAGGTTCACCAACCAAAAGGATGCTTTTACCAGAAAAAACCTGTTGTGATGCATACAAAACTGTTCCTTTTGTCAACGAACATACAGATTTCACCGCCAATAGATGGCGGTTTACCCATGAAGTTTGTGATTTAATTCACAAATCCACAAATGCGAGTTCTGCAAAAGCTCGGCCTCTCGGAGCTCTCAGATGGTCACTGGGACCTGACGGTTGCCCACTGGACACCTGGGATTTGAAAAATCCTGAAGAAACGCAGGAAACCTCTGGTGTTTGCCATGTTAGTTGATGCGGCGTTGCGGGGACAATTTTGTGGGTTTTACTAGTTTTTACCATGAAAATTTTGACCTATATCATATATCAGATTCTCTCTCTCTCTCTCTGCCATCGCCATTTCGTCAAGTGAGACTGCCAGAGGCAGAGGCGAGCATGCGGTCAGGGGACATGGAAAGCCTACGGTCCATGGTGCTGACTCTGCTGACACCATAAAATATTGGACCCTGGCCGTCCTAGGGTGAAGATGTGCCAAACACTCTGTAGCTATAAGCCCTCCAGCATAACCTGTGGCTACAGAATGCGATTTTTTCCACTTTATAATTAATAATGGTCCAGCACGACTCTAAAAATTAAAGATTTTTTGACTATAGAATGGTGTCGTTTTTCCAAGCACGGGGGTACATAAGACCACTATAGAATGTGATGCACGACTATGTTGAAATAGTCAACATAATTTNATGGTGTCGTTTTTCCAAGCACGGGGGTACATAAGACCACTATAGAATGTGATGCACGACTATGTTGAAATAGTCAACATAATTTCAACATCCGAGCACTGGTGGAACACAAGTACTCCCAGCTGCGCATTCTATAGTGGACATCCTTTTTGGTCAATGTTCTCGCTTGTTGTTGTCAGACGTGGCCGATCTGACATCTNGAACACAAGTACTCCCAGCTGCGCATTCTATAGTGGACATCCTTTTTGGTCAATGTTCTCGCTTGTTGTTGTCAGACGTGGCCGATCTGACATCTTTACCACAAGAGTTCTTGCCTGCATTTTTTCTAGTCTAAAATGATCTTTTGTGCCAAAGCAAGCTGGATTGTTTTTCTTTAAGAGAGACTTTTGTTGTTGTTATTGTTGTTCTATGAGACGGACTTTGAACAGAAAAAATGTGGTACAGATTTTGTAGCAGAATCAATATATTCCAAATAATTTCAGGTTTAGATCCTGATTGTTGCTCCATAGCTCTGACAATTGTGGTTGAATCTCTGAGCCGCGCTTTGTCTGAACTTTTTTGGTGATTACAATGCAAATGCATCCAATTCTACTAGGTTCGTGCTCGTTTTGTCCAAAAGTCNTTTGTCTGAACTTTTTTGGTGATTACAATGCAAATGCATCCAATTCTACTAGGTTCGTGCTCGTTTTGTCCAAAAGTCCAATAGTCGAATTTCACCTAATTTCAAAGAAACCATGCTTAGGGTTCCTTTCAACCACAATGCGGAGATTCAATGTGCGATTGGCATTGTAGGGGTGGTTCTTGGAACCACCCTTGTAACCTTTGTCATGCGCATTGCATTTTATAGNCAATGTGCGATTGGCATTGTAGGGGTGGTTCTTGGAACCACCCTTGTAACCTTTGTCATGCGCATTGCATTTTATAGTAGCAAAAGCGTGCACAAACATATTGTAGACCCTACTTGGCCCCCGTCCAGAAGAGCTAAAAAACAATCGAAAAAACTTTTTTTTTTAATGTAGAGATGTTAAGGAGGGACAGATGTGGTGTCTAAATCAATAAATCGCATTTAAAGTTTGACATCTTTTTTTTGCTCCGTAGCTCTGGTAGTGACAATCGTGATTCAAAAAAACTCTCTGAGCCGCTCTTGTCTGCCTTGAAAGGCTGATCATGCTTAATCATGCTTGTATAGTGGACATCCCAAATTTGCACTCGGGTGACAAAATGCCTATCGAAATTCAAAGAAGGAAAAATACCAAACAACGTAATTTGTTTTCAAAGATGCATCAAAAGGTACATTTGCCTGGAAGACATACGTTTTTCCTGAAAAAAATCCTTCTGGCTGCGCGTATCAATTGATTTGAATTCTACTAGGTTTGCGTGCTCCAACCTCATCCATCTGAGACACCTGTCCCACTACAAAATGGATGTAAGGAAAATAGCTGCCAAAAAAACATCACATCTCTACAAAATGGGGGGGAGCAGGCATGAATTTCCTTACAATTTGAGGGTCTAAAAAACAATTTGTGCCGGGGTCAACCCACACCTGAAGGTAGTGGAAAACTGGAAATACAAACCCCCATCCTTTTAGGAAATTTAACATCAACCAGCTTTTGCTTCAATACTTCCACTATAAAATGTAGGCTCTATAAAATTGTTAGCACACCCCTCATTTAGGTGGGTTAGGCTCTCTATAGAATTGTTAGCACGGCTCTCATAAAGGTGGCGCAAAGTCACTATAGAATTGTTTCACAGGGATCCCCTACAAAAAGCCGAGCACGAGAACACTTTTCTGTATTAAAACCCCCCGTGCCAACCGTTTTATGGCAAGCACAAGTTCACCCTTTNGGGATCCCCTACAAAAAGCCGAGCACGAGAACACTTTTCTGTATTAAAACCCCCCGTGCCAACCGTTTTATGGCAAGCACAAGTTCACCCTTTCTATAGTGGAAATTCAAACAGGGATTCTTTTGACCTTTTTTTGACGGGTTCCAGGCAGCGCTCGTCGTCTTGTGGGCTGCGTTGATTAACACATGGTCAACCCTCCCTGGATCGAAGGGTAGCCCCCCCACCTCAAGGTTTTCTGGTTCAAACTTCTCTTCCCAGGTTTCTGCATTAAATTCCAGAGTTTGCTGGTTGGATGCATGGAATCGGGAATACCACTTTTTGCCTTCTCAATCCTTTGCTGGCGCAACGGCTCACTCCCATGTTTTCTGGCTCAATGCCCATTTGGGCTGCTGAAAAATCTCTAGTTCCTGTCATTTCAAGCCTCCACTCTTNGATTAAATCTCCATCCATTCAAGCCCCCCAATTTCGTCGCTTCAACGCAGGATTTTCGCTGGTTTCAATCGTCGGTTCCCACTTTATTTTCCTGATTTGCGTCCCACTTTTTGAATGTTGCTTTCCAACTATTGTCTAAATCACCTCTGTTTCCTGACTTCCTAATGGTCAACTTCTGTTGGGTCCTGTCACCTATTTTCCTCCAAAAAAAAAAAGGTCTTTGACTCAAGTCAAAATTTCTGAATGACTCAGATCACATTTGTTCCCCAAAAATCCCCCCACTTTTACCTAAATGCCTTGTTTCCCTTTAAAAAAAAGCATTTCTCCAACCCCTTGGCCACCCACTGGGCACCCCAGGCGTCGAGCGGTTGCCATCCACACTCAAAGCCGCTGCAGCCACCCGCTGCTCCGGTCCTTTCGGAGGAGCCGAAGATCTCAGAATCCAGGCGCAGTAAGCACCCCAGGGCTATGTGCACCCGACCTATTACTCAATAGGTGANTCTCAGAATCCAGGCGCAGTAAGCACCCCAGGGCTATGTGCACCCGACCTATTACTCAATAGGTGAGGTACACATCGCCGTGGGGTGCTGGCCTGGGGCCGTCGCTGGGGATGTAACGGAAATCCGGGACAATCTGCAAGAAACCATGGATGAAATCCCAAAATCTATTGGTTTCCTGCAAATGTTCCCATCAATGCGGGGGAAATTCTATTTTCTGTCTTTGCCTATTGTATGAGAACATATATCAATACTGTCAACAACAAAATGGAAAAAAAAAACTAGACGACAGTGTGGCCCGAACGAAAAACAGGAGGGAGTAGATCAAAAGAGGATGGAAAAGAAGATATGAGGATGCCGAATGGGATGTGGGACGAAGACGGGGCTACAGCGCCGGGTGTAACGTAGTTCATCAACAGAAACAATGGTTAACTAAGAAAAACACTGGTTTGACTATCACTATCAACATGACTAACGAATTATGAAGATGTAAGCAACAAACATCATGGCTTGACCAACAAAAATGGTCAGTGAATCCCTTACAGGGTTGCTTTGTTTAGGGCTTCTCTAGAAAGAATAGCAGCTAGTGGACAATTTAGTGGTTTTCACTAGTTTTTACCATGAAAATTTTGACCTATATCAGATTTTCTCTCTCTCTCTCTCTCTGTCTCTGCCATCGCCATTTCGTCAAGTGACACTACCAGAGGCAGAGGCGAGCATGCGGTCAGGGGACATGGAAAGCCTACGGTCCATGGTGCTGACTCTGCTGACACCATAAAATGTTGGACCCTGGCCGTCCCGGTGCAACGATGGACGTCAGGGAGGAAGGGCAGCCCTGGCGAAATCTCCATCCGTGTCTTGAGGCGAACCTCGAAATGGGTTTGCCTCAAATTGGATACCTCAAAATTTCGTGGTTTATCATCATTTTCTCAAGGAAAACTGTCAGAAATTTCGGGGCTAACAACTCCATTTTCCAGTGGATTATCATCATTTTCCCGCTGAAATGCCCAAAAAAAGACACGCCCCAATGGTGGTTAATCTTCCATTTCATAAATAAAAGTGGCTCAATCACGCCGCATGCCCGACCTCAGCACATGGTAGCAACATAGCCAGCACAGCCAGGAACCTGACCAACAGTTCACTCAAAACAATCAGAATTTGATGAAATAAAAGAAATGTCCTTCTTAAAAAGAATTGATCACCTCTGGGAACATGTCCAAGCTGATTATTCGGGTGGGACAAGAAACCCATGAAAAATATAGATAACACATTTTACAGTTTACAGTAGTCATCAACTTCCGTTGTTGCTGGCTTGCCGACCTGAGCCACCCCAATCGTATGGTAGAGAACTGCCATGGATTACCCAGCAGTTGGCCCACTCTCAAAATAGATATTCGAACAAACCTGAGGATGACCACGCCTGTCTGCCTTCCCCCCCCGGCAAACTTCCAGAGCTTGAGGAGTCTCCTGTTTTAATTCAACACGATAAGCCAGAAAACAACAATTCTTGATGACAGACCTGATAAACCTGAGGATTTCTGGGTGCCATGTTTGTTTGCAGGAAGGTCTCTTGAATTTGGGACAGCCACTCCAACCCCACGCCTGACGCTCATCCACGAGCTGCGGCTGTTGAGCCATATGGGATCAAGCCAATGGGAGTCAATCAGCAGTATCTGGGTGAGAATCAACCGTTCATCCTTTTGAATCTGTGCTTGTATATACGTACATACACATTTATGTAAATATGTGTGTATGTATACATATTATGTGTATGTATACGTATGTTGACATCTTAAACCATTCCTTTTGGAGCATCCAACTGTGAACCATGCCCAATTGTGTCAAAGTTGGTCTCCCACTGTTCATCGAATTTGATCGCCAACGAATGGTTTGGCCCTGAAAAATCTTGAATCATACTCATAGCCTCATAGCTGATAGAGGGATTATGAACAAATGGTCCTCAACTCGGCTGCTGGGACCATATGTCCATGCTAGTCCGGATTTGTCCCCAGGTTGTTCTGTTGTTCCAACTTGGTTGGAAAGCCAGGTGAATCCAAGACCTGACAAGCCATTTTTGACACTGCCATCATTCTCAGTTCAGAACAGGGTCCCGCTGTTGGTGGCAGACCGTATCACCAGGAGAACATGAGGTGATGTGCCAATCCTTCAGGTTTCGAAACGAGTACGGCCGCAGGCGCTCTGCAGGTCATTTGTTCAACATATCCAGCATTCCAATCTTTGGATCGTCACATCATGAAACATCCCACAGACCAAATGGAAGTGGTAAATTAGCAGTGGGCTAAACACATAGATAAACATCATGATGATGATTATTATCATTATTATTGCTATTATGATAATTATGATTTTGATTATCGATACTAAGGACTAAGAAGATGTGATACTGTAATTCATTTGTTTGGCGGAGGTTCCAATCATTCAAACCTCATGTAGGTCAGCCAATCAGGCTGGGGTGACCATGAAAAGATTCCATGAAAATTGCCAGAAGTTGGCGTATCCGCCAGTTTGAGACTCTTGACCCAGCCAATTTTATGTGCGTTCTGACCCGCATTGCCACTTGATTTGAGAGCCTTCCGAGGAATCGAAGGACTGGGAATTGACCAGGGTGCCCAGTCCTTCGCTCATGGATGGTCATGGATTTCAAAGGAGAATCTTCATGTGCTTATAGATTTTATATGATTTATATGCTTTTTGATGCTCAAGACTTCATGAGGTGACTTTTACATACTTTCGAAAACTTTTTACATGTTTACCTGTCGCATTTTGTGCCATGCCAGGAACCGATCACGGCATCTGCGCAGCCACAGTGCCGCACATGCAGGCGCCGATCTAGGACTCACGTGGCGCGGCGTGGGCTATCTCCTGACGCAGCGTGGCAGCTGTGAACGTCCAGCAAAACATGGTATTAACGGCATCTCCATGTCTCGTTTTTGGCGTTTTATGATGTTTTATGTCGAAGTCTTTTGTCCATGCTTTTTTTGGGTACATCTCTTTGTGTGCCTCTTTTGTCTTCAAAGAACTTGTCCCATGCCGCTGTGCAGCGCCGCAAGGACTTTTCTCACCGTGCGCAGCTCTCTGGAGGTCTCTACTGGCAGTGACAACAGGTGTGTCGGTGACGCCGAAGCAGGGCACCCCTGCTGGATACGGAAATCGGAGGGGAAATGAAGCGAAAACAGAAAACAGGGTGTACCCCAAAACAGGATAAAACATGCCTTTGTTACATGGAAAAAAGGAAGGATGAACTGATGAACTACTGGATTTTAGGGGGATTCCCAACAAATTCAGGCAACCCCAAATATCATAACTGAAGCCTCCCTACTTGCATTGCTTTCAGGATGTTTCAAGTAAGTTCCCGAGCAGAAATTGCCATGACGCAATCTTTGGGGGGAGCTTTTTCTACCACACTCTGTCGCGGGTGGCTGCAAAGACCGTTGGGTTTGGACCACAAATAATTGAGTCCCATGCACTGAAGGTCCAAACTTCCGAAGTGAAAAATGACAGGTCATCGTAGGTCACAAGACCAGAGGTTCCTTTCTCCCCCGATGTCATCCCCGTCCCCCGCGTTGCGGGCCCTCAACGGAGCCCTCAGAGGTCGTCCATCTCCTCTTGTCTCGAGGCATCGTACTGCGGAATGAGGCCTGGCACCTGCATCCTGGCGGCTTTCGGGAGACCTTTCAGGGATTTTATATACCCCCCACATGGAAAAATGTGGGGAACCCCTGGTGCACACCCACAAAAAAAAAAAACATAATCCATTTCAGAGTCTGAAGCTTTTCCACTTTTTGGAGGACTTCTATTCTGGGTATATGATGACAATTAACCATTAACCATCCCATTCACCGTCGTAAACAAGTAAGAACGATCATCAGGAATCACTAACCGCCATTAGTCAGCTGGGTACCTAATAATCCCAATCCCTGATCCAATCTAAATATCCCCAATAGACTAGATTGAATACTATTTCCAGCCCTGGAAATGGAGGTTTATAGCTTGGAAAATCATCGAACTAGACTAACTGGTGGATTTTTCAGCAAGCTATGTTTGATTACCGGATGGTAAGCCACAAATACTTGGGGGAGATGTTATGGTTATGATTTTCAGAGGGGATAACAGGGAGCCCCGACAGGTGACAGGATGCTTTTTTGACGGGGGTTTCATTTCACTGCTGCAAGTCCCATGATCATGTGGAAAGTTTGGGAGGTTGTTGACACTCTTTGAGAACCCTTCCTAAGGTCAAACAAATGAAGACCTGGATATAAATGGCTAGTAGCGGCTAGTACATGTGTGAACTACGGAAAGTCTCAACTGACCAACCCAGCAAACACTTGGATCTACCAAAAAAAACAAAAAAATGGTGCCATTTAGATGAAACGATCTCCCTCACCAATGTCCCATTTCTGGATTCACCCATGGGAAAACGCCCAAAAAGTGCCAGCTACAGCAAACCGAAGGTATTTCCTACCTTCCCCGTTATCAAATACTTGTTGCCTGAATTTCCCGGCGATACTATTGTTATAGTTACATTTCTATTCCATATATCTTTCTAGTCAGTAGATAATTACTACCATCTGGTTATTTAACATAGCCATGGGGAAAATGGCCCATTTACATATAGATGATTTATGGTGATTTACCTATTAAAGATGGTGGTTTTCCATGGCTATGTTAAATAACCAGAGGGTAACATTGTGAATGACATGTTCTGCGATTCCAACTGACAGCCACCCAGCAACTGTCCTCAGTTGTCGATCCAACTGCTGTTGTTCTTCCTGGGCCGCTTGACGATCTGCCTCGTACAGCGCGGACTCGTGACTGCCCCACTCCTGATGTCAGAGTTGGATGGGATGCTTTGAACTCTTCAAAAACAAGGGATTTCACCAACGAAAAGCCGAATTTCACTGGCAGGATGCCAGGTTCAAACAACAAGGATAATTGGTTTGGGGACCTGATCCAGAGTGAAAAAAAAACAGCAAAATACCATATCATACAAAATACGGACATCGCGGATGTAATGCAGTATGAACAGCTAATAACACGGACAGTACAAAATTGGCGGAATCATTGATATCCATCATCTTCCAGGGCAGAACTGCCCACCTTCAGTTGGATCAAGAAGTCGCGAATGTGCTGTTGAAACTCTGCCGGCTGCCGCGATTTATTGAAGCCTCGTGCCCAAAAAGGGAGATGCCAGCGGAGAAATCCAAGGTGGAAGACATTTTCTTCTGAGATCTGCAAATGGAACGAATATACAGACACGGTTGCCTTCGCTCAACCGTATCAACAGTAGAACTGCATAGCCATCCCAAACAGGTGGGGCAAGGAGCAGTTCAGCACAAAGATCTCCACTTGACTCTGATTCCTCAGCTGCATATCCGGGTGGTGCCTGTTCCCTGTTGTAATGATCACCCTTTTGAACCCAGGATTCATCAAACCTCTGGTTGATGAGTACACTACACCGTTCCAGCGAATTTCACTACCAACATCTAGGGCGATTGCCCAGTGACGACGAACACGACATCAAGGACCCCTGTCGAACTAAGCTGAAGGCTTTCATGATATTGTTCCATGACCCTTGGCGCGAATGCACTTTCACTCAGCTATGATACACTACATGCCTCAAGGAGGCTCTACCCAGCACTCACTTTTGAAGGAGCATTGGGTGATGCATATATAATCCCAACTATTGCAGGTTCAATCCCATTTTGAGCTGCTAATTATTTTCCCACAACTCGTTTACTGGTTCCAGAGCCAATTTGCAGACCTCCCCACCCCTGAGCCGAGCGACAATGTGGGGAAGGATTTCCCAATGAGGTTAAACAGGAACTCCATCACCTATCGAAATCCCATACCTAGCTAAGACCCCGCCAAAGCTAAAAAAAGGCCCCTGCAGCACTACTATTGAATGGGCCTCTTTGACATTGTATTGTGGACCCCACACAGCTATCAGGGGCTTGAAAAAGGGTGTGGAATAGTGTTGGGATTTTTTTTGCAACAAGTTTAGGATTTTTTTTGGATTTCTTGGCTGGTACCATTTGCCTTGTTTTTGCAATGGTTTTGAACTTGAATTTGCCATTTTGCATGGTATTTGCCACATTTGGGCATGTTCACCTTCCATTTTACTTGGGATTTGCTACATGTGGG
>BGPT01003580.1:10061-30217 GCA_003297045.1 Symbiodinium sp. clade C Y103 | reverse complement strand
TGCAACTTCTGCAGCCGGACCTCCTTCCCTTCGTCCTCCTCAGTCTTTCCTTGTTGAATGGCCTTCAACATCTTGTTGGCCTCTTCTAACAGCCCCTTCATGGCTTGGCTGTCATCCNATCCTCATCCTTGCTGTGCTTTGTTGTTGGTGTTGGATCTGCTGATCCTGTTGCGGCTGCTGTTGCATCAGCCTCATCCTTCTTGGCTGCCCTCATGGCCGCCTTTGTGCCCTGCTCAGTGGGCTTGCCCGCTTTGTCGGGACTGGCCTCTTTAGGCCTATCGCACTGTGGTGCATAGTGCTTCGTTGATCCGCATGTCCAGCATCTTCTGCGGTCATCCTTCTTGTCCTCAATGACGTGGGACCAACTACAGCTTTTGCCCTTACGGCAGCCATCTTCGCTGGCATAAAACCTGCAGGGGGCCCTCTCACCTCGCCCTGCTTTCCCCTCGCCTTTTGCTCCCGTTCCTCCACCATCTTCCAATCTCTTCAACTTCACCTCACCTGCTGCTGGCTTCTCCTCCTTCTTCTTCCTGTCTTGGTGAGCGATCTGCTCCACCTCGGCTAGCAGGTGGTTGGCGAAGGTCATGACACTGGCCTCTGTTGGCGTTGTGTCAATNCTCCTTCTTCTTCCTGTCTTGGTGAGCGATCTGCTCCACCTCGGCTAGCAGGTGGTTGGCGAAGGTCATGACACTGGCCTCTGTTGGCGTTGTGTCAATTTGGAGGGAGCTCTTGGCGNGAACAACCCAGCTGGTTGACCAGTTTTCCCAGGGGGACAATCGGCTCTGTCTCCTCATGCTGATTGATCATCGTTCCCCACTGGTTCATCCTCAATGTGGCGTCTCTGCCACAGGCCAGGGTCACCTTGACCTCTGCCATGTCCTTCAAGGACTCTCCTCGTCGCCTCCCTCTCAAGGCGTGTGTTGCGCCTGAGTCCAGCAGGCCATAGTCACCGGCTTCTGCATGAACTTTGGCAATCCTGAAGACCTTCAGGGTCTTGAGTTCATCCAGCTGCTTTTGCAACTTCTGCAGCCGGACCTCCTTCCCTTCGTCCTCCTCAGTCTTTCCTTGTTGAATGGCCTTCAACATCTTGTTGGCCTCTTCTAACAGCCCCTTCNTTCCCTTCGTCCTCCTCAGTCTTTCCTTGTTGAATGGCCTTCAACATCTTGTTGGCCTCTTCTAACAGCCCCTTCATGGCTTGGCTGTCATCCTCCTCTTTGCTGTGCTTTGTCGTTGGTGTTGGATCTGCTGATCCTGTTGCGGTTGCTGTCGCATCAGCATCATCCTTCTTGGCTGCCCTCATGGCTGCCTTTGTGCCCTGCTCAATGGGCTTGCCCCCTTTGTCGGGACTGGCCTCCTTAGGCCTATCGCACTGTGGTGCATAGTGCTTCGTTGATCCGCATGTCCAGCATCTTCTGCGGTCATCTTTCTTGTCCTCAATGACATGGGACCAACTACAGCTTTTGCCCTTACGGNTCCGCATGTCCAGCATCTTCTGCGGTCATCTTTCTTGTCCTCAATGACATGGGACCAACTACAGCTTTTGCCCTTACGGCAGCCATCTTCACTGGCATAGAATCTGCAGGGGGCCCTCTCACCTCGCCCTNTGGTGAGCGATCTGCTCCACCTCGGCTAGCAGGTGGTTGGCGAAGGTCATGACACTGGCCTCTGTTGGCGTTGTGTCAATTTGGAGGGAGCTCTTGGCGAGCTGGATTCTGAAGGCCAGGTCTGCGTTATCTCGCAAGACCTTCTTCATCAGCCTTCCCAGGCCTTTCACTTGTAGGGTGGCATCTGGCCTCACCACACCTACTTCGCCGGCTCGTCGATGCCAGCGCNTCTTCATCAGCCTTCCCAGGCCTTTCACTTGTAGGGTGGCATCTGGCCTCACCACACCTACTTCGCCGGCTCGTCGATGCCAGCGCAGCCATCTCCTCAATCCTCCCACAGCTTGCTGGAGCCCTTGTGCCTCTTCGGGGCTATCCAGCGCCGTGAGAATGGCCGCCTTCTCGCTGAGACCTCCTGGCTGGTAACTCAGCATGAGCCTCCCCAGAATCCCCATCGTGCTGACATCCTTGCCAGCTATTACTTCTTCTTGCTGGGTCTTGGGGATCGCTGCCATCAACAGCGCTGTGGCTCTCTTCTCCAGCCTCTGATACTTGGCTTCTCTCAGATCGGCTGGTGCAGTTGGTGGATGGTTCACCTTCTCCAGCGGCGTCTTCTCCTGATGCAAAGCGTACCATCTCTTGGCAGCTTGCACCATGCCATCCCACNCGGCGTCTTCTCCTGATGCAAAGCGTACCATCTCTTGGCAGCTTGCACCATGCCATCCCACCACTGCTGAGACCCATCTGATAGGTCTCCCATCGCTGGT
Organism: Symbiodinium sp. clade C Y103; assembly: GCA_003297045.1. NCBI lineage: Eukaryota > Dinophyceae > Suessiales > Symbiodiniaceae > Cladocopium > Cladocopium sp. clade C. Next base: position 27,849 of record BGPT01003580.1, on the reverse strand, counting down.
TCAATGGTGAGGAACCAGTCCGGCGCCGTCTCAGCTCTCCACTCCGGCAACCGTGGAAGCTCACTGACTGAGCTCTTCACCACCTCCACATCCTTGTGCTTCTTGACATCCAGGATCTGNTGGCTTACCCACACTCTCATGGGTCTCCTTTGCTCCTTGGCCCTCACCTGCACTCCTTGCTCCTGTGGGGGCTTCTCGGGGCTGCTCCTTGGGGGTCTGCCATTCCTCCTTCAGCTCCTTGGCAGGGGCGTCTTCCCTTCCAGTCCTCCTGGGGGTCTTCACCACCTCCAGCTGAGTCCCAAGGAACTCTCCTCCTCGGTGCCTCGTCTTGGCCGAGTCTTCGTCTTCTATGGCCCTCTGGCCTCTATCTTCTGGCTTCTTGTCCTCCAGGGCTTTTCTGTCTCCACCCCTTAGGACTTCTACTTCTTCTTCATCAACCTCAGCTTCTCCTGAGGTCCTTCTTCGCCTCTCCATCATGGCGTGCCTTGGGCTCATAACCTGGTGATCCCTGTGACCACCAGGCTGCCCCGCTACCCCGGCCCAAACCGAAGACACCTGCCTGAGTTTTTCAGTGGCTGCAAATGCGACCACCTCAGAAAATTGAACATGTGGAAATGCTACAGCTAGTGGACATGGGGCATGAATGCATGTCAGCAATTTCCATCCATTTCTGAGGACTCTTGACTTGGGAGACTCCCAACAAGTTCTCAGTCGGTCTCTATCAGGTACACATTTCAGAAGAAAATGGATGGGATATGATGGGATCATAATATAATACTTCAACACCGCCAACATAACTTTTGTGGCCCCTTGAGATTTTGGATCCATTCCCAATTGGGAAATGGCTTCTTCCAGTTTGGGACAGAGTTCTCTCCAAGGTTCTGTGCTAAAGGCACGAATCGAGGCTGCCGGATAGCAACGTCGCAAGTGCTGCCCTGCTTGGAAACATTGCTGGTAGCCCAAGGAAGTCAGCTGACCTAGCGGCCCTGGCAGGGAGGAGCTAATGATTTCTTACCCATTGGATCGCATCGGTGATTTTGGTTTGGTGCGTCGCAGATTTTTGCAGCAGAGCACACTGGGCAAAGCAACTAGGTTTCGAAGGAACTGCAGTAGATATTATATACAGAGATGCAAAGGGATTCCCAATGTTCATTTCAATGGGGGAAAAAAATAAGAATAAACTCCACCTTGGGAGTAGAAAGGAAAGCCACACATCATCGAAGCTTGGCTGGACATAGTGGATTTCTGCTGTTACATCATCATTTCACGGCCGATGGAAATCCACTTCGATCTTCACAGAGTAAACCAGCATGTGAAAACCGTACTCCTGAAATTCGCGCAATCCAAGCGCTGTCACTCTTGTCAGTGAAAACAGTTTTAGGAAAAATAGTCAAAACTCTCACGTGGCCTTCTCCCACAAATGAGGAGTGGCTGTTGTAACCTTCCCCTGCTTCCCGCTGAACACGCACGGAATCCAGTGCAGCTTTTTCGGTGTTTGTGGGCAGCAGGGATTTCCAAGCGGAAGCCAAATGTGACAAATCCAAATCTCCTAGATCGAAGCGTGCAGCCGTGCGAAGGAAACACCACAATACAATGCAAAGGATAATAAATAGTCTGATCCCAAGAATTTGAGCGTCTCATCCTCTAAAAAATGAATTCAAATATCTCAAAGGAAAAAAACACTCAAAGGAAAAAAACACTCAAACCTTCACCTTGGGGTATTCACTGAAACAAGTCTCCAAATTGGTCGCGTACAGGAGTCCGATCACCGTGTCGCATCAGAATGACCACCTCGAAGGCAATTCTCGAGAACTGGGCACTCGGAACACTGATCCATGTTTCGTTCCAAAAAGAATCGTAAAAAATTGCGAATCGTGAAGCTATTTGTAAATAGGTTATCAGGTTGTCATACTTTATCTAAAAATAAACCGACAGGAAGCCAGCTTAGAAAGGACTCAGCCCCAAAAGCTGCTGCCTGCTTTGGGTGTCCACAGGCTGTGGGTGGATTCTGTGTGATGTCGAAGGCTGAAACAATGACTCCACACGGCTGCTGCGTTTTGACATCATAATCTGAGCGTTGACATTTCCGACAAAGATAGCCCCTTCCTTGATGCGACCTCAACGCAGCTCACAACCCTTAGATCAGCTGACTCAATTGCTTTGTATCATGCAGAGCTGCCAAGAATGGCTCAAGTGAAACTTAGTTTGTCCCATTCCATCTTGCGCTGCAGAACAGCAGTTGCATCGCAGCTTCATTACAGTATCTGCATTGACTGCAAACAGTTTGTGTTGCCACTTGCTGGCGTCCCTGTACCAACAGGCAATCGTGGAATCAACAACTGAGTTTCCGGCACATCCCGACAACCATCTGTTCCACATGCACACTCAAAAGTGTGCGATGAGTGAGGAGTAAAGGTCCTCTTCTTGGATATCATCATGATATACTTCAAGCCGCTTCAACCATGTGAAACGCTGTTAGCACTACCTGCAAATTGATTTACAAACCCGTTTCGGGTTGGCAATCTGCTTGAGCCGGGCTGCGTCCATTCTTCAAAGATAGAGCGACGAAAGGTTTCAAGTGGTCAAGTCATCAGAAAGGGAGTTCATCAGCTATCCACCAATCAGTTCTTGAAGTGCTTGAAGTTCCAACCATGTGCCCTTAACACTTGAAGTGATCCTTTCCCCTTAACAGTTTATTCTCCCACATGTGCCGTGGTCAAACCCAAAACATGGTGTATGGTTTGTGGTCATCTGACCATCACTGATTTCTTGCAATGGGTATATTCATCCCTATGAAAATGGAGGGATGACTACAGTATCCGCACAAGACTTGTGGGAAAATAAAGCTGTATAAACTGGGGCTTCTTTTGGGCAAATGCCGCAAGCCGCTGCCTGTGGAGTTTTGTCCTTGACTCTCAGCAGTTTCTCGATGCAGATGGCTGCGTAGGTGTGCACCTTACATTGGAACTGCGCAATGGCAAGTTCATCTGCACGAAAGGTGTGCAATCCTAGGTTGGAACACATGGCTCAAGATGATCAAACCCCAAAAAACCTAGATGATTTCAGTTACGAAAAATCACGAGACTTTTGTGGGTCGAGTGGCACCAAAAAACATCCCATATATATATATATATATATACACTGTATATATATATATACTCATCATGCCTCTGAACTCCAGGAGTCACTGAGGACACTGCCACGGCACTTTCTGCTGTGATGTGTTTGCCTCGGCGCCACCCGGAGTCGGCAACACTTAAAATGCTGGCAGTCGCCGGTAGGAGCCGGGCAGATAGCAGGTAGAAGCTGGCCTCAGCATCAGCGATGGGGATGAAGAACGATGAAGCCCGGCGAACTCATCCAGCTGGAACAAAGGCAACCCTGTGAGGTCTCAGCTGATTTGCTCCCTGGGAAGCTGATTCCTGAAGACTGTCACAAACCTTAGCCCAAGCTGGCCAGCCAAACCACCAAAGACTTTTTGGCAGTAACCCAACACAACTGGTGCTGTGTGAAGCTATATCACTAAAGCTCCTTGTCCAGTGGGTTGTAAAACCCTGGAGATCCCTTGTGGATATCTTGCTTCGCTGTGCCGTTTCTGAGTGCTGCGGCTTTAGGCACGATGCTCGAAGCACAGGCCGTTGTGACTGGCAGGGACAGCAACACAGATTTCAAAGCCGCCAGGTCAAACTGCCGAACCTGTAGAAAAAAAAACATGTACACAGAATAAGCGATGCCCCAAAATCGCCATTATTTGGAAAAATGACAAGGATCCATAAGGATTTTTAGGGGTACCTATTTTTTCAGACAAACACATTGGGACACTGGCTATGCCACGTCTGGATGGATGAAAATTCAAGATCCTGCAAAACCACATGTTCTTTGGGCAGTCCCATTTGGGTTCGCCTGAAAGTGGTCCCCTGACCCAATTGCGAAGGATTGTCTTAGATACTTGTTCCCATCAAAATTGCCATTCTGCAGGATCCCCGATGCTTTTTCACAAACCCATTCTGGAAGGCACCCAGTTTTGGCCCAACGGTTCACTGGGCTCCCTACCAACGGTTCCGAGGTCAGCTCTGGAACCACCAGGGAGGAGAAGAAGTCTAATCTGGATCGCAGGGTCAACTCCAAAGCTCGCAAATCAGCAGAGATTTGGCTTTGGTACCTGAAAATTATGCAAAGAAGAAAAATATATACATATCATAGTTCCATATACATGTTTTTATCAATTTTCTCCCAGTAAGATACAGCAACTAGTTCGCAGGGTCTCCCCCCTTTTCTTCAAGCAAACCCATTTCCTGTGCAGGAACTGCAGATCCATTCTTCTTTCTCCAAGCGACACGTTGACGTTCTGATTCGTCGCAGTCACTCCTGCGCAGACGGGGATTGTCATGGCCATCCAATGGGATTCTGAAAATCTTCCGTGTATCAGTATATCAACCCCCTGTTGATTAACTTAAGAGGCATATCTCCAGTAATGAGAAAAATGAATGTCAAGAACGTTAACCCAATTATTTTATGGAGACGCTCTACCCACATCTTGAGGACATCGATTCCAGCAAGCTCACATGGGCATAGCCTGTGACTCACAACCAATCTATAGTGTATATATATATATATGTGCATAGCAACCCTACAAAGATAGAAATGTTGAGTCCCAGCTCAAAATCATGATAAGTGACTTACTGTTCCATCATTTGAGGGCTTACAAATATTCTATATATATATATATATACATAATATATATATATATATATGTATTCTTATGTAATGTAGAATAGGTCAAACGACATCAAACCCCTCTAGAAATGGGGGGTCTAACTGACCATCCCCCTAGCCGCGTCGCCGGAAAAACCGCCGCTAGCCTTCTTTCTGAGTTTGCTCCCGCACCGCCATGGCGATGCACAGAAAAATGCAGGCATCCTGGCTGGTTTTTCCAACCAATTCTGGGAATCATAAGAACTGCCCTCTGGTGAACTGACATAACTATGGAAATTCACATTTATTTTATGGGAAAATCCACTATAAATGGCAATTTTCAATAGCTATGTTAGTTTACCAGAGGGTAGGAGATATCAAGGGCTAAATGTACACCACTTACTATTCCCAAACGATCTTTGGCGACTGGGCCTTGAAACGCTCTGCCTGTCCAGCAGCAGCTTGTGATGCCTCGTCAAGTGAACATCTCCACTAGAATGTCCATGTGGCTGCTATCTATCTTATGCAAAAGCGACCTTCAAAAACATTTACACTTACAAGTGAACCTGTACCCAAATGTGCATTTCCGCATTTTCCGGAATAGGAGTACCCTCAACCATTGGCTTCCCCGTATTGAATAACCAATGTTGGATGATAATTCGGGGTCACCCATGTTAGGAAACCCCCAAACATACCTGATCTTGAGACCGGCCTTCTCCATCAATGCTTTGACGTAGCCTATAAGGATCTCAGTGACCTGCTGCGGAATTCCACGGGGCTAAGATGGGACTGCGCCAGACCAAACTTCCAACACCCTGTGTTTAGAAGCGTCAACCCTCACAGACTCTGCAGACTACAGCGCCAACACTCTATGAGGCGCCTTGGCTTCGTTGACCCGGCCCATCGCCTCGAAATCCCGAAAAAAAACCAGCGAGCCATTCCGTGTATTACCTCTTGGACGCTTTTCGACTCTTGGACGGTCAAAACTTCAAAACCCATTTTGGATCATTGGGCATGGTGAGATTCCAACGAATGATTCATGAGAATGAAAAGCTCGTCTGTCTTCCAGACTAACCGCCCACCTTCACTAGGTCCATGGAGCTTCGCCGCCGAGTTTCCTGCGTCAACCACTGTAGATGGCCAGAAGTCCAGTCTGCTTGAGTGCATGTGTCGAAGCTTTTCCGCCCCATGTGGTTTTGACCGTGCCACTCTTTTTCAGCTATAAGCAAAGCCTTCAAAATCGAAGAGAGCATGGGCGTCAAAATCAGCAGGTACATACCCCTACCTGGTCAGCTGCTTCCATGTCGCGTCGCACATACCTTGCATCAGCAGTGCTGGAAATGGTCTGCCTGCTGATTCTGGTGTGTTTCCGAAAATTTCTGTTTTTGGTGGAAGTCTTTATGTTTCGACAAACAGTTGTGCCCAATGTTAAATCCGTGGCAACCTGCTTTCACAAACTGACCTTGGACAAGAAGATCTTCTTATGAAAATCTAAGGGCATCTATGCCCCAAAGGGTACCCCTCCCGACATTAATAAGTGGGTTAACAAGCCCCAAGGGTTGACGTGGGACAACAATCCCTCAAAAGGCTCTACTTATTGGGTGCTATTTTTCGGCTGGATACCACTCCACAACTAAGTCCCCAGCTCCAAAGGATTGTCTTCGAAGAGCTCGACATCCGAATCCCGCAGCAGAACGTTGGGAAACACCACCTGCGTTTGTCCAAAAATGGTGGATTTGCCCCCATTTCATGCCAATTAGAATGGGGAAAATGATGGTGATAATCTGATAGTGGGATACCCGCTACATATGTGGATTATAAATGGGTATCCCCACTGTGAATGATGGGTTTTCTTTGGTGTACCCCATTCTCAGACCCACGCACCTTCTCGCAGATACCGGACAAGACATTGGGATCCTGGCGTAGCTTCGCTGTTGTCCCTTTGAAAATGCTCTCGTTGTGACATCTCCTTCAAACATCTATCTGTGGTGTTGGAAAATATCAATACAATATGACAAGCAATGACAAGTAAGGAACAGTGAAGTTTGGTTTGTATCTTGCTATATTTGGAGTCACGAGTCCTCAAAGGGAGACTGGGGCCACTGAGTAGCTGCTGTGGACCTCGGCTGCGGCCAGCCATCCAAGTAAACCATCCCCAACAGGAGATTGATTCTTGGGGCCATTGCAAATCATCCCAAGTAAACCACAAAGTGAGGATGGCGAAAATTGAACAAACCGAATCTTAAGTCCACAGCCACAGGATCTCTAAGACAGGTGCGACAAGAATTGGATGCCTTTGGCAACCAGCTGGTCATTTTTTTCCTGCCAGACAGGTTGAAGCGTCCCTGGGTGCCGTCCCAACCAAAAAGTCTGGCTCAACTGGGCTCCTGCTGGTCCAATCCAACCAAGAGAGTCCATACCTGGATCAGATGTCCCCATATGGATCAACGGGGTCTTTGAAGGTCTCCATAGTTTGCATGTCTCTACTGTTGAAGGCATCTCTCTTTGGCAAAAATCCATTTGATTTCTGCTTTACCCTACCATACGCATCCCAGTTCTCTGTGAGTTTTTCGTTTGGGAAATTTCCACTCATCCAAGCACCAAGGAGCATGGCCTCCTGTACACAGCGGAGTAGGAATGGCATGAACCTTGTGTGTGTGTGTCACTTCCATCATTGCAGAAATGCACCAATCGAGATATGATCTGGATACAATGTGCGTACAATGTGGATATGGTTGGGATGTAGTGCGAATACAACGGAGATATATCATGATATGGCTTCGTCTCAAATGAGGGAAATCACATTAAATGACTCGCTTTGCATTTCTTAACGGGGAAAATGATGCTCCAGCATGGGATGTTGGAATTCAAAATCTTAAGGCAACCTCACTTTGAGCTGGGCGTGATATTCCCCCATAAAAAATGGCCACAAGACAAGCTATTAGCAGCTACAGCTATGAACCTATCCAACCAAATGTCTGTTTGCCCAGAAAATGAGGGAGACCCACTGATTTTTTTGATCAAATAGACCATGAAGTAGTAGAGTTTGAGGGGTCAACCCATTCATTTCTCTGTCCTTCCTACCTGACATTTCTGCACCAAGTGCCGGTTAGCCCAAGCTTGGATGTGCATCTTAGTACCAGACTCTTCTTGGTACTTTTCCTTGGTGGAAATTCAACGAACATTGTCGGCTTTCCCTTTTGACCTTCAGCTTTGCAAGTGACAGCCTGCATCTGCAGCCAAGCTTCCGCATACAGCACAAAGCATTCACAAATGGCCCCCTTGACCTCCCAACGGTTAAAAAGGCTGCCACCAACAACAGCAAATATTTCTGCCAGAGAGGGAAACATTGGGCCGTCACGGATCAAAATCAACCTCCTGGGGACCGCAGATTTTTGCCATGGGAAACCATCCAATGTTGGGAACCCAATCTTGACCCATATCCAAATGATAAGAACATCACCTGCCGTTGTGAGTGGACAAAAAGGATCTCCGACCTGTTCAAGTAGCCCTTGTTGACCTTGACCAGCCACAGCCTGCCAGTCGAATGGTTCGAATGGTGGTGGGATGGATCTGCCATGGTTGGGGTCCCATCCTCGTGCTGAAATTTCAGAAGCTCCAAAAAGCCCCTGAAGTACTCCTGCGGTCTGATGCAGTCTGACGGGGACCAAGAAAATGATGTCGTCACTTTGTGAGATATGCAGGGGTGTGGACCAATACAAAAATCGCACAGAGTTCTTCAACACATCTGCATTTATGCACATGATGTATGTACTGTCACACCATGTGATGTGACATGATGTGATGTGATGTACTTGGTGTGCGTATACGAATACATCGACATAGAGCAAATGTATGTACATACATCATATGTATTATATATATACATATACATATGTATATATATATATATACATATACATATGTATATATATATATATACACACCATATGGAAACAACAATTGTGTTATATGTGCATATGCATGAATACACATAATCACATACATATACATATCTGCATATACATATCTGCATATACATATCTGCATATACGTATCTGCATATATGTATCTGTATATATAAATATTTGTATGTGTACATAGATATGTATACATATACTGTATGTATATAATATATATATACTGTACAAATCTAGATCATCAGAAATGCATATGCATGTATGCCCTAAGCAAAAAATCTGCCATGTTCGATCCACCTCTTGGCGGCTCCTCTCTGTGATCCTCAAAGAACTCAGGAAGGTCGATCACGTTGAGAGAGAAAAAAACTCCTGGGCAGGAAGGATTGCCATTGTCATCCAGTGTCCCAGAATTGGATAAAAAGCCTGGGTCCCATTCTTTGGAGCTTAAAAACCATGGTTCCCGGTTCCCTGTAAAGTTTCCTTTCTGTTAAAAGCCTGTAACAGTGCAAATCCCGAAAAAACAAAATGAAGCCCCACCAAAATCCTGAGGAAAGCTCAGCGGGATCAGTGAAACACCTCAGCGAAATTCTGAGGTTCGGCACCTATGGTTGCCAGCAGAAGCTCAAAATGAGCCACTAACCTTGGCTTCGGCATGGCTCAAGATTTGAGTACATAAAAAGCTTGCGGTTGTGGCATTAGATCATCCATATGTTTGGTTCTTCGATCATTTTGACCCACAACCACTTCAAACTCAGTCTTCCACTGATCAGCCGGCAGTCCACCCAAGACCCGCGTGCAAGTCGCCTGTAATGCCGCTGTCAAGTCACCGGGAAGGTCCAAAAGACAGGGTCAGTTGGGAGCCGTTCAGAATAAGGGGCCCATCATTGCAGTCATATGCAAAGTGACTGTTGATATTGTCCTTATTACTTTGTCATTGCTATTATGATTAAACTCATCACCATCATCATCATAATAATAATCAATATCATCATCATCATCATCATCATCATCATCATCATCATCATCATCATCATCATCATCATCAATATCATATTACTTTCATGCTCATTGTGATCACTATTGCAAGGATTATAATTGTTGACAATTACAAATGTGTCTTCTTGTTGTTGTGTGATTGTGTATGTATGTATGTATGTATGTATGTATGTATGTCTGTCTGTCTGTCTGTCTGTCTGTCTGTCTGTCTGTCTGTCTGTCTGTCTGTCTGTCTGTCTGTNTACGTGTGTACGTGTGTACGTGTGTACGTGTGTACGTGTGTACGTGTGTACGTGTGTACGTGTGTACGTGTGTACGTGTGTACGTGTGTCCGTGTGTACGTGTGTACGTGTGTACGTGTGTACGTGTGTACGTGTGTATGTGTGTACGTGTGTACGTGTGTACGTGTGTACGTGTGTAGGTGTGTAGGTGTGTAGGTGTGTATGTGTGTAGGTGTGTATGTATGTATGTATGTATGTATGTATGTATGTATGTATGTATGTATGTATGTATGTATGTATGTATGTATGTATGTATGTATGTATGTATGTATGTATGTATGTATGTATGTATGTATGTATGTATGTGTACGTACGTTCATAGGTATGTATGTATGTATGTATGTATGTATGTATGTATGTATGTATGTATGTATGCATGTATGTATGTATGTATGTACGTACGTATGTATGTATGTATGTATGTACGTACGTATGTATGTATGTCTGTATGTCTGTCTGTCTGTATGTATGTATGTATATCGGTGAACCCTTCCATAGATCATTTAAAGCCCGAATGGACCCTATCACACCAGCTTGCCATCGGCTCTTCAGCTCAAGCGGCAGTGAACACGGCCAGGTGGGTTTCTTGAAATCCAGTGACCGTGTACCTGGCAGGGTCTAATCTCACCACTGGATACCACCAAATGATGTCCTCCGTTCAGCCCCCCCCAGGCCACAGGGCACTTGACTTCCCGCAGCAAGTCTTCAGATCTTGCCTGGGCTCTGAACCTCAATGGGATACATCGGATGCTGAAGTCAGCAGCTGATGGCCAGCGACCAATGTGCTCATTGAGGACAAGACTTCAGGAAGACTGTATGAGCTGTCTGCATGGTTCCCTTCAGGACAGCCATGTCCTGAAATCATCCAATGAAAGGTGGCAGATATCTGCCAAGCGGAAGGTTTGTGGAGCTGCACTGAGAGGTGACAAAAGAAATGGATCCTAAAAACAGGATACCGCTAATTTTACGGTTTATTATCATTTTCCCCACGAAAGGAAAATTGAAAGTCCAGTAAATCCCTCATTTAAAAACTCAGCACTCTCTCCTGAGATGTCTTCAAATGCTGAACCATCTCAGGTAGCAGCGACTGCCACTCCTGAGCCATGTTACATCGAGATGTCATCCGTTGTGGCTCCAAATCATCGCTGCAAAAATGGTCAAAAGTCGGCTGGTTTGCCTACGGGTCAAAATTGTTTGGAATACCAATAACCATGAAAAATTTTGGTCGTCAGAATACCTAAACCGACAAAATCCACTTCCTGGCACCCAAACCCAAACAAGCCATACAGAGTGATGATGCCCTTGAGGCAATGACTGCTGGGTAGTCAGTGATCGAAATCTCCTCAAGCCCAGCCGAAAGCTGCACCTGAACAGACTTGGCGCAAGCCTGGTAATCCTGTCTGAAGATCAATCGAATTCATCATCTAATTGCTTTACAGAAGACAGTCCCCAAGTGATGTTCATCTTTTCACAATGTTTCATCAGTTCATCTCAAAATTCATCCACCGAGAGATCCCAAAAGCTGGAAAAGTAGATCTCTTTGAAGGTTTGGAGGTTACAGAAAAGGTGTGGCGAATTGTGGCGAGCCGCTACTGGAGCCACTAAGGGCCATTGGGGGCCACTGGGGCACTGACCTGCACCTGTTTTGGTGCTTGGAGCATCAAGGAGAGGATGTGTTGTTTGATCGCCTGAAACCCCATGGACCCATGGAGCTTCCCGAATTTTACGAAGGATTCACCGAATTCACGTTGCAATTCACGTGAGGAATCGCAGTCATGGCTTCTTCGCACCGAGCTTGGCTGGGATCCGCCTGTCGGTCAGACGACGATATGCCACCACCAGCACCCTCGACACACCTGAGCTGCAGAACTTATGGTTCTTTGTTTGAAAGCAAAGAAAGTGAGACATGAGAGGTCCCTATTCTTGATATCCTGGAATCGAAGCCGCATTCTCCAGTTTCTTTGACATTATCATGTTGGCGTGTGTTCTACGGTAAAACTGTTGTTTTTGACATGGAATACAACGACACAAACCTTCTGGGGGTTTCGTGAAGCAAAAGGGAACGAGGCCCACACCACTGCCGCTTTATGTAATTCTTGAAATAAATTGCTCCAGCTTGCCTGCAGGACGGTTTCACAAACTGCTTGCTGAAAACAGTGATGCAAGTGCAAAGATTCAACGCATTCAACACATGCAAACATCGAGAACAACAAAAGCTGTTGCGTCCTAGCAGAAGCATCCACGCTGCCGGAACGCAGGAGTTCCAGCAAAACCAGGCCGAATCTGGGCAGGCAAAGTCACGGTTTGGGCCAGCTACACGTAGCAGGAACTTCCACATGTAAAATCTGTCCAAATTGCGCCGAAAATTTCCATGTTTAAAAAAAAATGATTTCCACTTGGATGAAATTTGGCTATGTCGCCTTTGTTTTGAATTTGACCATTCTGGATCCCGTGAATGAGGAGGGTCAAGAACCTGTTGGCAAATCCCCAAAATACTGGTTGCTTTCATGAAGAATCCTATTGAACCCTATGGATTATGAATCAATTCGGATACACAAAAGGAAGTATGTATCCGCCGAACTACTCATCAAACAACCCCCAGAATGTTTGAAACTGCTCAACTGAACTGGATATCCACTGGGTCGTGAATGCATTGCAAAATTTTGTGATAATCAGGATATATATTGAGATACATTACTATACATACTAAACCATTCATCAATGTCCCCATTGTTTTGGCGTTGTTTTGACACTTGAACCAAACAGAAATGTCAAACATCAGTTCCCCATGATGCATCCAGGTTTTCGTGCCCTGGCTGCACTTCTGCTGCTCGCAACTGCTGCTCCGCACCTCGCATGGCCTGAATGGGATGGATCCCACCCCTTGGACACAGATAGATCCATGGAATGCAGATATGAAACTCTTCGTATCTCATGGTTCCAGATGTTCCAGTTTGTCTGAAAATGAGCTACGGGCGTATACCATAACTCAAAAAAAAAGGAGATCAATGTATTTCATGATCCCATAATGCGCTGAAATTGGGTCAGTTCACCCTGGTACCCTTCTGTTTACCCCAAAATCGTTGGTAAAGTTTTTATTTTTCATCCCCAAAAATAAAATGGCACAAGTTTTGACTCATTCATTCCTAAATTGATACTGTGATCCAATCTGGTTGTCAAAACCCGGTAAGGTCAAAGATGTCTCAAACATGCAAAGTGCCAGCACTATACTTGGATTTCAAAAATAGCAATGGTGACTATATTAATTTCAACATTGTCATTCGCCGTTCACCTGTGTGCGTCTATCCCCAATTGATTGGGGTCTTCAGACCTGGTTGAACCGATGCATTGAAATTGTCTCAATCTGTTTCGCTGTATCTTTGGGGACCCTGTTTTGCAATTACATGAGTGTGTCCAAAATTACTTTCAAAAGAAAACGATGTGGATATCTAAAGCAACTAAACTAAACTAAATTGAATATTTCGTTTCGTGCGAAGGTGGATCACATGCAAGGTATGCAAGGACTAGTTGCCTGCCTGAAGAATCCCAAATGTTCAAACAATGGCCGGTTTTTTTCACACCGTGCCTCCATATTCCCAGCAACTGTTTGTGTCAGCAGCTGCGCAAGCTGCGCCATTTGGGCCGGGTTTGCCGCCATGTTCCAACGATGCAAAAGAAGTGAACAAATCGTGACTTGCTCTGAAAATACTCTACCACAACGAAGAAAGACTTGACCAAACTCAACCGTTTGTTGCATGCACGTGTGTTATTTTGGATGTATCACCTTGATCCAAACCAAATATGCGCATCATGCCCGAGTTTGTTCATGATCACACAAAAAATAGTTTATTGCTGACTGCAATAATATCGGCAAGAACAGCACCTTTTGTTTCAAAAATGCCGGCAGAGGTTGATAGTTCGTGACATAAATTTGATTCACCAATGCGTCTGCGCGGACTGCTTTGGTATAACGATACAACGGTGTGTTTTAGACGTATTCCATTTATATGTTTTAGTATTTCTTGTTTGTTTGGCACACAAACCGTGGTGCCAATATGGCCGCTGCATTTGGGACATTGGCAGGACATTGGAACAAAAATTGTTGTTTTTTGTTCTGATACATTTGCGAACATTTACACAAACGCCCCAACATTTCTGCAATATGTTTTTTGGCAAATGTTTGACTTGTTCAAGTAGAACAAACCAATTCAATCATTTGTGTTCGCTATCAGGGCAAACCCGCAATTTCATTTGCAACAATGCACACGTGCAAGAACCTCGGAAATTTACCGCGACTCCGAATCAAGATAAATATCCCCACATTTCCACCGAGCTCAATCGGGGGTAACGTGACGTATGTCAGTATACATTCAACTTCACACTTCCCACCCCACCCACAGCATTCATGCAGAGCCTTTGCCAAACGAATGACGCATCCAGCTCGGCTGTCCCTTTTACGCAATGTCAAAGAAATTCGAAGCACAGCAATGACTTTATGCCTACGGAAAAAAATTAGAAGTCAAACTTCCGACTTATGGACGGAAACACCAGCAATTGTGAGAATCTCAAAGAAGAGGAAGAGGCAGAGAAGGGAGAGTGAACACAAGATGGTACATGTGCGCGAAGAACTGGAAGAGTCGCGAAACATTGTTTTTCCAATGTTTTGTGGCTCCGGAGGGTCGACAAGTAGGCGCACTAAAGCAGGGGTGCGGAGCCATCTGGTTGGATGAGGGATCAAAAATTGCACGCTGCTGTGCCGCGAAACACATTTCGAAATCAAAATGCGAAACAACACCTGATTTATTTCAACCGCCGCTCATCACCATGCATAGCACCTTTTTACGTGGGGAGGCCAACAATGCATTCAGCCACCTTTTGGCTGTGGGTATGGCACATGTAGAACTTGTCCAAGATGTTAGTGGTGTCCAGGGGCTGGTGGTGGGTGAATCAAACGCAATAGATGAAAGAGGGCCTACCCGCCCGCCACTTGAGACATGTGCCAACGGATTCGCTTGAAGTTGCACAGCACTTCACTAGTGAAATGATACAATGTCATACATGACTGCTGTTTATTTCAATCGCCGCTCATCACCATGCATAGCACCTGTTTACTTGGGGAGGCCAACAATGCATTCAGCCACCTTTCCCCACTTCATATTGATGAATCCAAACAGTTGGTCAACGCATTGCTTTGCATTTTCTGTATTTTTCTGTATCATCTGTAAATCCTTTGGAAACAAGCTCATGCACTAGCCCTCTAGAAGGCTTGTCAGCAATGTTTGAATATGACGGCACTCTCGCAAGCCAGCATGATGTTTCAATCTGTATTTCAAGTTCAGCAAAAATTGCACACAACGTATCAACGACTGCATTGTCTGAGGCCCCTTTCACTAGGCAAAATTTCGTTCCTTCATTGTCCACGTATAAGAAAGCATTTCTACGTTCCAGTTTTTTCATCCATGCCAAGTATGCCAAAACGGCACAAAAGGCTTCAGTTTCGAAAATAGTTTGTTTCTTCGTCATTTCTCCCAGCATCGCTCTCTGAGACTCATCCAAGGAGCAGGAAAAGAAAAGTTTCCAGCCTAGATGTTCATCGACCAAAACTGCTCCCAGGCCGCATACCAAATCCCGAGAGTCTTTCTCGTAGCATGCATCCGTGTAGATGACCACAGAAGGTCTTGTATCCCAGCAAACAGTCCTAGGTCTACCAGCTTTGAGCCTTTCGGTGAGTCTACCAAGTTGAACAAGACTCCAAGAGCTTCGCAGATTCCATCAAAAGGCTTACATGTGCGTCCTTCCTGCGCAAAATCCCATCCAAGAAGCTTGAACAGTGCTATGGCTGTCAAGTCAGTGCTCTTGGCCAAGGAAGGACGGCTAAACACGATGTAGTCATCAAAGAATGAAGACCAGACCATCCAGGTTGTGAACATCAACCTTTCCTTAAAGGTTGATGGAACGATTCCAAACTTTGTTCAAACTGCTGTTTGAGTTTCGAAACAGCTAGCTACAAAACGAATCACCACAAAAATCCTCAAATACGTCAGTTCTCACCAAAACGAGAAAACCAGTGTTCGAGAATGACATGATTCCAAAATAAAAGTGTACAAATCTCCAGTGCAGATAACTCCTAGAAACGTAAGGTTTCTTCTCTATACTGCTTCAGCTCAAGAAATCAACTGTCCACGCTCCAAAGCAGTAAAAGAACAGAATGTTTTGCTCTACACTTCCATCACATCCAGTTAATTCAGCAATGCAAATGCCAAATCGATATACTTCACACAACGCATCGCAGAATAACCAGACNCAGAATGTTTTGCTCTACACTTCCATCACATCCAGTTAATTCAGCAATGCAAATGCCAAATCGATATACTTCACACAACGCATCGCAGAATAACCAGACGCAATAAAGCATAGCAACCCCGGAGATAACGAAGTCATAGACCAAACGTCTATACTACGTAATATCTAGTCCAGGTAAGGGAGAAGGCAACCAATGCCCGCGCATATGGTTAGCTTCTCACCATCTCANCGAAGTCATAGACCAAACGTCTATACTACGTAATATCTAGTCCAGGTAAGGGAGAAGGCAACCAATGCCCGCGCATATGGTTAGCTTCTCACCATCTCACTTCTATAAGCAAGACGTAGAAAATGGTGATCCTGGACCAAAATATCCAGTTCAAATAACCAAGTCCACGACCGAGATCGAGTATCCCAATCATGACATTGTAATAGGCGTCTCTCGTCAGGTGCCAACACATTCCAACAGTAGCTCATGCTTCTGTACGCCTGTAGGTATATAGCTAAGNGGTGCCAACACATTCCAACAGTAGCTCATGCTTCTGTACGCCTGTAGGTATATAGCTAAGTGCTGAGCTTAGCTATGGTAGGCAAATTTCATCATTCGAGAGAAGCACACAAACGTCCAAAAACCATTGTAAAATATTCACCATCCAGTCTTAATCAGGACAGATCGGACCAAAGTTCATGGTAAAATGACCAAATCCCAATCTGAAAGCAGTTCTGGATAGCTCTTCGTGCAGAGCTCAAAGAACATCAAATTCAAATGTAAAACCATCATTGGTGTTTTTTTGCTCGGAAGTAGCGCACGCTGGCTCACGGCCTGTGTCACTAAACAGAAAATGCGGTAAAAGCAAATACAAAGTATTCACAATGTATGACAAAATGGAAATAACCATCCCAGCCCGGCTCTCAGAAGTGCTCCACAAAGCGAAAGTGACCATTCAAAAGGCAACCTCGCCAGAGAAATCGATCAGTATACTGTCCCGAGGCGCCAGATAAGCCATCCTTGGACCCCATCCAGTCACTTTATCCGAGATAGCAGACTGATAGCAAGTGTGTTTCCGACGAGATTGCGCCTGTTCATCTTGCCACTGCTTCCCGCATCTAATGCGGGAGAGGCAGGCAAAATCAGCAGACACTATCATAAGAATATGTGCAAATCTTTGCCAGTCTATTGATAACAGCATCAGTAGATCAAGGTTTCTTCTCTATACTGCTTCAGCTCAAGAAATCAACTGTCCACGCTCCAAAGCAGTAAAAGAGCAGAATGTTTTGCTCTACACTTCCATCACATCCAGTTAATTCAGCAATGCAAATGCCAAATCGATATACTTCACACAACGCATCGCAGAATAACCAGACNCGAAGTCATAGACCAAACGTCTATACTACGTAATATCTAGTCCAGGTAAGGGAGAAGGCAACCAATGCCCGCGCATATGGTTAGCTTCTCACCATCTCAATTCTATAAGCAAGACGTAGAAAATGGTGAGGGCAACTCTTTTTTTCAACCTTGTTTTAATTTTTTTCAACCTTGACCCTTTTTTTCAACCTTGGATTACTCTTTTTCAACCTTGGCCTACTTTTTTT
>BGPT01003579.1:23191-35875 GCA_003297045.1 Symbiodinium sp. clade C Y103 | reverse complement strand
CAAGATGTTTCTTATATACCTTTTCTGATTGAAATGGGTTTAAGCAATGGTGGCAGTAAAACTTTTTATTAGTGTTGCTACTGCTCTGACAGTTTAATAGTCTACATTTGTTTTTTACTAATACATAATGATAGTTATTATCTTCATCATAGACTTTTAATAAATCTATTTCGTATTTAGCATTTCTATTTTTAGTTCCTCTATGTAATATGATTTTATTATCATTCANGATAGTTATTATCTTCATCATAGACTTTTAATAAATCTATTTCGTATTTAGCATTTCTATTTTTAGTTCCTCTATGTAATATGATTTTATTATCATTCAGGCAGTCATCGGGTTCAAAAACATTTATTGAAACTAATTTATTGTTTTCTTCAAATCTGTCTATGTCCCTATTACCAGTTGGAAAATTTACACCACCCCAATTCAAAATATCATCGTTCAATTTGTTATAATGAAACATTTCCTCAGGGTGGTGTTTGCTTATTTTGTCATAGACTACGGATTGAATGCAATATTTGAAGCATTTTTGGTCTTTGTTCTTGATGTTGATACATGCCTTCTTTAACTTAATCCATTCTGGTAATTCTATGTATCTCCCTGCTCTTGTTGGGTCATATTTGTCATAATGAATGGTTATTGATAAAATCTTTTTGAAGCGTAAATTAGATGCTGATGCTTCTAAATTTTGTATCTGTAATAAGATTTGTTTAACACTATCTTCTAATGCCTGTGTCAGTTCATCTTCATTACTAATATTGAAGCGTGTTGATGGTAAAGCATATACAAGTTCCTGACTGCCAATTTCATTACCTCCATCATCATATTCAGGTTTTTCGAATAATCCTTCCGTTCTTATGTTAAGTTTCATGCTTCTATTCTTTCTTAAAAACTCTAAAAGTCTTGGTTTTTGGTGAGCAATCATTTCTAAACCTCTTTCTCCTTCAAAGTGTTTGTTTTCTAAAACGATTGAATTAGCATATCTTCTAAATGCTGACTGAATATCTCTGACCTTAAATTTGTTTTGTATTGCGTGTTTGGTTAGTAAGTTTCTGACTTTTCCTTCACTAAACGCATCCTTTGCCTTGTTTAAAGCGTAACTTCTGTATTCATTAGTTTTCTTCACTGATAATAATTTCTTTGTTAAAACATTAGATATGGGTTTGTCTTTGTTGTATCTAAATTTCTTGTTGTCTATTACTATTGATTTCAATTCTTTTCTTCCTCTTTTCGGTATTTCTGCTTTATTAGTATTCAAAAGATAGTCTATAACTTTTTTCATCATATAATATTATATATTTTATTTAGTCAATTTATCTTTAAGTAGTTTTTTAATGAATGATATATTTCAATCTTTGAATATATACTTAAAGAATAGTTATTTAAGTATATTAGTAGGATGGATTGTGTGAAGGATTTGCCCGTTGATGTGTTGAGTAAAATTGTTTCTTATAAAATTGGAGACCCTAAATACTTGAAAATCAAATATAACCATATTGAGGCATTAAAGATAATACAAAACAAATATAAGATTTCAAGACTTGGTCCTAAAAAAACAAGACATTTGAAATCAAGAAAAAAGATATACATAATTGAATACTGTCTTATGAGAGAGGGAGTGCCATTTAGTTTGAAAAGTATAAAAGACATAATAACAGAAGAACAAGAAGAATTATTATCTTTAATTTATGAAGAAGTAGAATATGATTTAAACTATAGAGTTAAACTTGATATTGAAGTTCAATTAACGGCAAAACTCCCAGAAAAAGAATATGAANTGAAAAAATGAAAGAGGTAATTATGTTTTGATGTTGTTGAGAGAAAATGAAGCAATCAACTATATTTAAACTGACTTTTTTGACTGTTATGTTTTTTTTATGAATAATTGTTGAGTTGTTATACTGCTATGATATGAAATGTAAAATATTCTCAGGATCAATTTTTTTATCCATTTTTTAGGTGGCCCAAATGTGCCAACCCACAGCCTGTGGAATTTGGATGCCACATAGTCAGACCGGCGGGTCTTCAGGAGGCAGGCGGCATGATAGACTGTACCCAGGTCGATGACGCTCAGCATGGCGTACTTCCTGTCTTGGGAGTCGTGCACAAACTTGATGTCAATGTGCACCTGCTTGTTGAAGCCGTATGGCCTCATGGATGGCGTGGCCGCCATGGGATGCTTCGGGGGGCGTTGTGCAGCACATACGCTGCATCGCCACTCCCTTGCGTAGCGTATCGCCTCCGCCGTGGCTCCTGAGATTTTTAACATGCGCACTAGGGTCGCCCGGCTCGGGTGCCCTAATTGGCGGTGCGCGTACTCTACCGCACGGCAGATCTCCTTGGCGATAGGATGCCGCATCCCCTCAAAGGGCCGGCTCTGGACCAGCTGGGGCTTCGATGGGACGGCCCGCTGCATCGATCTCCCGGTCCAATTCCTCCTCTAAGGAGTCCAAGCCATCCTGAAATGTGCCTTCAGGGACGTCATCGTCCAGCACATAGACTCCCTTCTGCGGCGCGGCCGCTGCTTCCAAGAAATCTGTTGCACCCTTGATGATAGCCGCACACAAGGGCTTTGGGTAGCCTCCCGCCCAAGATGAGAGTGAAATACTCCCAAACTCATCGGTGGTGACATTGCCCTCGATTGGGTAGTGCTGGTGGCTACCATCGCAACGTTTCCGGAGTGGTGCAACCACCTCCTCTTGACCAACAAACCTTGTACATTTTCGTAGTGCCATCTTGTTGATTGGATGGCGAAGTCCGAAGCAGCATTGGTCAGCAATGGCCTCTGCTAAACCTCCGAACCCATCCAGAATTGGTTCTTCCTTCCAAGCTTTGCTTGTCCTGGGATTTTCGCCCAACAGGGCCCGGTTTCTCCGACGTTGCCACAATGCAACATCCCGTGAGAACCTCAGCAGTACCTTCGATTGTTGACGTTTGTAGCGTAGTGCTGCTCTTTGTGTTGCAGTCTTCTGGTTGGCGTTCTGCATGATGCTCCAGGGCCCGCACGGCCAAGCAATGGCGACGAAGTCAGGCTGACTCCTCTCCAGATACTCCCACGCGTCAGCTTGCACTTTGGGATCCATCAAGTCCCAACCTGGCAATGTGATGGGCTCCAAATAGTCCCATCCAAGGCTGTAGGCAAACTGAGAGAGCATGCAGCTCCAAGTGAAAATCTCCAGGATGCGCCACTTGCGACCAATGGTGCGCGGCACCTGCTGCTTGCGAGGACGCTGCCTCTCGATCTCCGAGGTCGCTGCCTCTGCGATCTGTTTGGACGCTGCCAGCACCCGTCTCCTCTGCCCTTTTGTGAAGATCTCCACGTCACCTCCGATGTCACCGGCTAAGGCCAAGTGAGTCATTTCCTCATCTTCTGTCTCGGAGCTCCTGGAATCCGACTCTGAGCAGCTCACACCAGCATCATGCGAGGTCTCTGACTCCCTCTCGCTGATGCTTCCCAAGCTGCTGTCCTCGCGATCTTCTGGCTTCGGATCGGTGATGACTCGGAAGACCTTGGGGCCTCCCATCTTGTCCAAGACCTGCAGGGCCTCGTCCTCCATGTTTTCCTGCCACAAGGCCATCTCGACATCGATGTAGCCATTGCTGTGGAAAGCCATCTTGGGCTCGATGTCCACGCTGTCACCTGAGATCGAGCTGGCTTCAAGAGCTTCTTGAACCAGCGCAAAGCTGTAAGGATCCCTGATGAGGCGCAGCCTCAGGGCTTCAAGATCTTTGGAGTGCCACTCCTCGACCTTGCACTTCCCTGCAGGGATGTTGAGCAAGTTCAAAATTGGATGTCGTGATGCTGACATCACCGTTGGCTCCCAGTGGCCTCCAATGCCGACCTTGTGGTTTGCAAAATCAATCTGCACTTGCCAGCGGGCAAGTTCTGAGGGGCCAATGAGACCGGGGCACTCCGATACACGACGGTCTTCAGCTGTGTTATCCACCTCGGCGATGCGGACCCAGGATTTCTCCTTGTAGACCGTAACCGGGTAGATGTATGCCTTTGTGCTCAAAACTGGACTCCCTGCACCGAAGCGGAAAACTTCTTCATGTTGCACAGGGTAGTACNCACAGCTGTGCGGCAACCGGTGTCCATGATGACATGTCCCACAGGTGGGTGTTGGGACTGCAGGGTGTCGTGGACCATCTCCGGTGCGCCTTCAACCATGGCTCCATGCAATGTTGAGTAGCACAAAACTTTGCGCAACTTGCAGTCACGGCAAGTTGCCCAATGAGCATGAATGTTGGCACCCCAAATCAGTCGGTTGTAGGGGTGGTCACATGTCTCTTGCAAAGGCGTTGGAATCTCGGACGCCTCAGATGGCCTCACTCGACCTCGGCTGTCCTTGGCGTTCTCATACAGCTCACGCCGGAACAGCTCCAAGCGCTTCTTCTTCACTCCAGCTGGCAAGTCCGAGTTCTCATCCGGTGGCTCGGAAACGGCTGTCTGCCGATCTGCATGTCTCCTGCTGGAGCTGGCTGCTGCCGAGGAGCGGGACGCTGCCGCTGAGTAGCCATCACGTCGTTGATCCTGCCTCTTCATCTTTGTGGGTGTTCTGTCTGCCAGTGGTGCTTTGCCGAACACCTTCAAGATCTCATCCTCCCGCTCCTTCTTGAGCTGCTTGTACAGGATCTTCTTCTCTTCCTTGTTCATGGATGGAAGGATCTTCAGAAGATCTTGCACGCTGAGTCCCATGTCTTCATCAGGGATTGACTCGGCGTCACTGGCATACCGTGACCTGGGCTTGGCTTTGGATTTGGCGCGGCCAGAATCCGATGCCGCCCCCGCTGCAAGGCGGTCACGCACCCGCTTTTCCTTCTTTTGGAGGCGCTGCCTCTGGTAGTCATCCTCCTCATCATCGGCCAGAGATTTCAAGATGGTCAGCAACTTGGCCTTGAGCTTCGTCTTGGCCTCACGGCGCTCCTCTTGATCGTGCATCTTGAAGCGAGTCACAATGTCCGGTTCCTCCTCGCTGGAGTCGCTCAGGGATTCCCATTCCTTGGCACCATCCCCGTCTTCGGACTCATACTCCTTCAAGAAGCTCCAGCCATGGACGAGTGTCCAGTTCACTCGCCTTGCACTGACGTCATCTCCTTCTACCGGCAGTGTTGGGTTCGACCGGTCAGATCTGCGTGACCTTGGTGTGGATCTCGGTGTTGATGCGGCGTCATCGCCATGTCCATCACCGGACCTCCTCCTGCGTCGTGACCTGTCACGGTCATCATCCTCACCTTCGTGGTGATGCCGGCGCTGCCGGTGATGAGTAGGATCAGATCCAGGGCGAGCCGCCCTCTTGGACTCTGGTCGTCCTTTGCTCTTTGATTCCACCTGCTCCTCACGCTTCACCCTCTGTCGGTCTGGGCTATCCTTGGTTGCTGACGGCTCGACCTCTTCGTGTCGGCGTCGTGGTGGTGGTGGATGCATAGGCTCCACCGGCATAGCCATCTGTGGCTTGCGTCGAGGAAGCGGTGGCTTGTCATCAGGTTCCGCAGGCGCAGCCTTGCGTTGCCTCATCGCTGCAGCTGATGGCTCCAGCTTGACATCTCTCACATCTCGCCCTTTTCCACTTCGGGCATAGTAGCTGCCGCTCTCCTTCTTGTGAACTGGGTCCTTCCCTGACTGCACATTCTTGCAGACAGGGTCTCCTCGCCAGTGACCCTTCTCACCGCAGCTGGCACAGGTGCTGTTCTTCTTTCTGTCCTCCGGTGTGCGGTTATCTTTTCCGCCACCCTTACCTGAGCCCTTGCCCTTGCTCTTGTAGCCTCTGCTCTTGCGAGCTTCAGCTGTGCGATTCTTCGCACGCCATCCAGCTGCGAAGGCCTCTGTAAATGCCTGCTCATCCAGGGTCTCGAAGTCCTCCGGCTCGTCTTCAGACCAGTCCTCTTCTTCCGGCATCTCACCCTCAGCCATCAAAGCTTCCATCTCAGGATCCTCTGCTTCGAAGTCCTCGTCTTCGTCATCATCATAGTCATAGGGATCCTGATCATGCTCCTCGTCGTTGTCAGCGACATGTGCATATCTTGTGGGCTTCTGTGGCTTCCTGCGATCACCCCTCTTGTATGGGTATCGCTTCGGCGGAGGCCTCCTTGGCGCTGCCGAGGATGAGGCTCTATCTCCCTCGTCGCGGCGAGGGGCGCGGCTGCTGCCCTGCTCTTCCTTGTGCACATGTGCGCATCGAAACCGTAGCACACGTTCGATCTCAGCGCTCTTGTAGGCACCGCCCGCAGCGAAGAAGACGTCGAAGCGCTCACGGCGGGTCAGTCCCGCTCTCTGCAAAAGCCTTTGTGCAAAGGCCTTGTCCGAGATCGTCGTCCCGGTGTCTTCCTTCAGGTACTCCTCTCGGAGGCGCTTCAGCGTTGCAACATACGCTGCAATGCTCTGTCCCGGCAGCCGCCGATAGCCAAGGTAGGCGCTCTGTCTCTCCTCAAAGCGCTCATCAGCCTTTGAACCAAATGCATCGTCCAACAGACGAAGCATACGTCCCAAGCCCCCTTCCGACTGCATGTCATCGACCTCCAACTGGTTAAGCACTTGCCGTGCTTCGCCCTCACAACTGAGGAAGATGAGCACTGCAAGCTCAGCATCTCGTAGTTGGTACAGTCGTCGCTGGGCCTGGACGATCTTGATCCAGTCGCGATATCTATCGCGATCACCTCGGAAGGTCTCCAGCTTGATCTGCCCAATGTTCGGTCGCGACCGATCTCCCCCATCTGATGGGCGGTTGCGCAGCAACTCCCGCACCGATTCCGTCCTGATGGATGAAATATCCGATGCAGCTGCTGACATTGTGGCTGCAGATCCAGCCCGGCCCCGTGGTGGGGCTTCTGGCTCTGGAGCTTCCGGTCGCGGCCGGGCCTTTGGCTTCGGCTTAGGCGCTGCCTTCGCCTTTGGGGCTCGGCCCACATCGCCCGCTGGGCGTCGAGGTCGCTCTGACCTTGGTGTCACCGACACTGCAGGGTCGGTCTCATAGCCAACCTCTTCTTCCTCTGACTCCTCAAGGTACTCCCAAGTGTGATCACTGCCTGGGTCATCATCGTCACCCCAGTCAGGCTCATCACCAGGGGGATCATCAGGAGGCTCATCTTTCGACTTCTTGGGCTTTCTGTCCTTGTGCCCCTTCTTGTCTTTGTCCTTGTCCTCCTTCTTATCCTTCTTGTATTCTTTCTTTGAATCCTTCTTCTTCTTCTCATCCTTCTTTGGCTCGGTCTTCACTGAGCCCGAGGCTGCCGCCTGAGGGGGTTCAGCGCTAGTCCCATTGGGTGACATCCAAGTGTCTCCAGTCACCTTGGACCATCCCGAACTGGTGCCAGAGGGATAGAAGGGCGGCTGCCCAGGAAGGGATCCACTGCTCGACGTCCTGTAGCCCATCCACCAGTGGTACCCATCATAGAACCACCAGTTGCCATAGACATCCTGCTGCCACTGGCGTTGTTGACCGGGAAGAGGAAACGTAGCAGGGCCTAACACCTCCGTCTTGCCTTTGCCTTTTCCTTTGTCCCGTGGTGGCATAGCTGGTGCCGAATGGACCGATCCTGGGCTCGACCGCTTCTTATTCGTCGATGCCTTCTTGGGCGTTGACACCTGCTCAGCAGGCGGCGCAGCCGCAGGTGCACTTGAAGAAACCTGCTCAGAGGACGCGGCCTCTTGCTGGGAGGATGCAACCTCCGTTGTTGCTGGTGCTG
The DNA here is from genome assembly GCA_003297045.1 of Symbiodinium sp. clade C Y103. NCBI lineage: Eukaryota > Dinophyceae > Suessiales > Symbiodiniaceae > Cladocopium > Cladocopium sp. clade C. The sequence goes on along the minus strand of BGPT01003579.1, from coordinate 28,185 downwards.
AAGGCTCCGCTTCAGCTGGGGCCGCAGGCCCTTGGGGAGGCGCAGCCTCAGTTGTCGGGACAGCAGTCCCTTGTGTTCCGGACTCAGCCGGCTGTGCGCGGTTCAACCGCGACTTCCCCGCTCGAGGGGCCATTCCCGACATCGGTGAGCTAAGCCAAAGCTCCGCTACCGCTGCTGCGAAAGTCGCTTGGGCCAAGCTGCATTAGCAGTGGGCAAAAACATGCACAAATATACATGACACCCAATGACACCTACGCTAGTTACTCACAAAAACAAAGCTTTGCACTTCGAGCTACTCTACAGTAGCTCACGGGATCTCCCGACTGGGCCTCCATCCACCTTGCCTTTCAACTTCTCGTGGGAGACAGCAGACTCAAGCAGCAATTGCCTGTCACAAGCGATTTCTTTCGCTGAAATTGTGCTAGCCAGTCTCTTGAGCTTGAGCACTTCCTGGCTGAGTTTTGGGATTTCTGCAGCTTTTTTTCTTGCTCAAATGCTCGGCCAGCTCTCAGCGTTTCAGCAAATTGGAGGGCTAAACTCTGGAAAGCGTGCCCGGCAAGTTGGTGGGAAGACTCCACGGCTGTGCAGTTGGGCATAGTTGGGCTGGCCCGCGCCCGTGTGCAGTAGGCCCCCCGGAGTCTATACATTTGTCGGCGACGGGACGGACACCCAGGGTGCACGTAATGGTTTCCCAACCCAATTAAACTTGAAATCAATGGCCGGAATGTTGGCAAAAGCAACAGGCAGAACATTCTTCAGCCCGCTACTTAGCCAACATTCAGCATTCCGTGACATCATGCCAGTTGAAACGTCTTGAAACTAATTTTACCACGACCACATCAGTGTCCATTATTCCCCTGCCGTCACTGCTTTCACTGGATCTGGTGCTTCAAAAGCGATCGCTTCTTCTGCTGCTTTTGCATCTCAGTCCCCCCATCCCGTCTGGCTTCCACAAGCCATGCCAGGATCGCTTGACCAAGAATTTCGTTCCATGACAAAGAATGGGCGAAGTTGGTGATGAACGTCCTAGCCCCCAAGGAAAATCCCACACATTCCACATGTATACACATCCGGTTGGTAGCTCCACCCCCCAAAAAAATATGCCTGTAGTCAGTAGCCAGTTGGGACATCCCCTGAGAAAAAAAGAGTTGACAATGAAAATGTTTGAAACCATCCGCCAAACGCCATCTGCTTGGGCCTAATCGTTCTGAACAAGAAGGCCAGATCCTGTGGCATCGGATCTGGCTGGTGAATGGGAAACAGACGTCCAATTTTCACCAATTTTCCAGCTCCTGTTTTGGTCGTTCTTCTCCACACTCCATTCAATGTGCAGGAGGTGCACCCTCATCTGGCTGAGCCATCTTCAAGGCAGTGATTTCGTGGGCCCCCTATGTCCCGCTCCTACGTGCATTTTAATTTGTCCAAGTACTCGTCGGCACCGTCGGCACCAATAAAAAAAGTGCCTTAGAATGGCCTTGATTCCCCAAGCAGACGAGCTGCAGTAGCCATGGCTGAAAATGACTGAACTAAGGCTGAATCAAGTCCACGGGATTGCTGAAAACTGGCAGAAATGCATCTTGGGCCAGTAAAGGTTTTGGTATGCATCTAGTGAACTGTTGAAACTTAAAACTCACTGTCAGCAGTTCCAATGATCTGCATAAACCGGAGCTTGCTGCCGGAATCCAATTAGCCATTTGTTTCGGCGGCCGCACCTGATGCGTGAGCCGCTGTAGCCAAACTCACTGACCACCAGCGCCGCTGCCCCAGAAACATATGGAGTAGACATGGAAGTTCCAAACTGCCACTCGTACTTGGACCTTGGTGTGGCGCTTCATGGCGAAGTACTGGTGGAGGATCCTGGCTTTGCAAATCTTGTTGGACTGAGCTCCCTACCCTGTCCATGTGCTATAGATATCAATTCCCGGGGCAGCAATTTCCACCTGCCAGATCCATCAATCAGAGTTTGGTTTAGGAAGTGTTTGCTGACGCTGTGTATGATGGCAGCCAACTGTTGAAGTCGTATTTTCTCTGGAAACATCTAGAGCAGAACTACAGAACCTCTGTTTTGAAAGCATCACAAACAGTTTCCCTCAGAATGCTGGTAGGCACATATTCGGTGGCGTAGTTAGAGAATGAAGCAAGATTGTCTGAGCGATCTGTTGCCGCAACGCATAGGACCTGATCACAAGTCTTGAAATGGCATAGTGTCACAGCGTCACAGAATTCACCAGAAGAAACTAACTAAGATGGTGACTCCGGCCTGCCTATAAACACATGGATAATAGGTTCCTTGGAGGGGCGAGGCGGCGAGGCATCCATGCGGCATCAGATTTACCCTATATCTAAGTATGCTGAGCAGCCATCTGCAATGCTTCTCCTGGAGAGCATGAATCAAGCAAACTCAACTCTTAGATTGTTGCACGAAGCTCCGAGACACAACCCCCAAAGAATGGGATGAACCAAGCAGAAGTTCCCAGTATGTACAACCGTCCATGCTTTTGCCAGCAAAAGTGGCTCAACCCCGACCAGTCCCGCCATTGCCAGCAGCTGCAACAAACAAATGCCCTACCTACCAAGTCAGGATGCTGTTGCCGCAAGAATACCAAGCACAAACAAAAATGGTGCAGCCTAGCCAGCAGCTATGTTCAAAGTGTATACAGTCAGTAGAAATGGACAAACTGTAAATGCTCGAGAAAGCAGAAATTGTATCATCTCTCCCAGGACTGAAATGTACCAAGACAACCAAAGTTCGTTTTTGCTGTATTTCTTGGTCAGGAGTTTAGCATTGTTTAGAGTAAGTGATTCACTGCTGCGCTTGAACCTCTTTTGGAACTGCCTTCGGACTGCCGATGAAAAATGTGACACTTCTTCGGCCTCTGTGGCTCGCTGGATGGCCACCTTCAGTGCATCCGAGGTATCGGGACCTCCCCAACCTTAGCAGCTTGCCGGCCTGTGGATCTAAGTGCTGCAGCTTCTGCATTGGTCCTCCCTCAAAATCAATGAAGGGTCATGCACTTGCAACCTGGGGCCACCAGAAGTAGTGTTCTGACTTGCTGTAAAGCAATTCGATAACTACTGTGGATGGTCTGTGTGACCCTTTGGCTCTGCAGCTTGGATTGACTGCAAATGAGATCAAATGAACCCCGTCAGGAATGAACGGTTGCCCTCAGGAAAACTCGATGGATAAAGAGTGTCAAGGGTCTTACCCAAGCCCCTGAGAAGTCAAAGTCCACGCCCAGCAACTGCTTGATGATACAGGTACCCCGAAAGACAATGCATACTCCAGCCTCAGGAATGTGATTCAGAAAGGCACAGGAGCTTCTCTCGCATCTCAACTGCGACATTTTCGCTTTGCGCCAAGTCACGCCCGGATCGCGCCCGAAACGCTTCCTCCAGTCCCACTCGCATCAATGAAGCGCAATGGCATCAGGCGAACCTGGATGGGGGGGTCATGATGGGCCATGGTGGCACTATGACAGCTGGGGGCAGTGCCTTGCCAAATCTGCTGGCGACCCCGGTGATTCCAACACCTTAGCCCCACAAGATCCAGGAATCACCTGTGGAAAGAGCCAAAAAGTATGATCCGGGATGCTATTGTTGGCAGTAGCTGCTATAATTCCAGCCTTAGTGCGTCCAACTTCAGCTGCGAAATTCAGCAGGATGAGAGCATATCCGAAGCCCATCACAATTTGCACCCTGTGCATGTTCAAGGCAAACCAAGTTGCACAATGGGTTCCATGGCCATGGTCATCCTCTGGATTCCCTTTTTCACCTCCAGGTCAGTGTCTGAGCTGAAATCACATCATTTCTATAGAAATTCTTGGGTGTGTGTCAAGCTCACCTGTCGCCACAGCACCGGCATGCACTGCAGAAAAGAATGGGTGCATTCACTCGACTTGAATGGAGAGATGACTATTTATCCACCATGTATTTGCACGCTATGGTTGAGCTGCATGAGGGCCAATGAATTCACCTTGAGATTTCACATGTTGCACTCCCTGCCTGCAAAGTCATAGCCATGGACATCATCAATGAAGCCATTCCCATCATCATCTATTCCGTTGTCTGGGATCTCACCTGGATTCCTCCATAGTGAATCCTTTAGATCTGGGTGATTCATTTGAATCCCTGTGTCAATGACTGCAACCACCGTCTCTTGGCTGTCCAAGCCCAAGTGGCTTAGCCGTGACCAAGCATCTACGGATCCAACGTGCCCCAACCCCCAGAGTCTGTACAACTCAGCATCGTTGGGTTTGCTGCTGGGGTACACTCGCTGATCCATCTCCACAAATTCCAGCCTTACTGGTCCAAACTGTCAAAAACTCATGGGCAACAACAGCCACTGCCTACCAGTATGACATTCACGGTGGCCAAGCAGAGCCCTCAAAAACCCTAGTCGTATGGCCGAGGGCCAAGTCCCTATGCCTTTCGTGTAGCCTCAGTTTTATGTTGTGTTGGCATCATTCTGCCTGGTCATCAACACTTCCTACAATAAATACCAATGTCTCGTCGACCAGTAGCATCGGGCCAAACTTCTCCCGCACTCGACCTTGGCGGTTCTGCCATCCAAAGTGTAAATCATCACTCTATCGTAAGTTCTTACATGTTCCTACTTATGCATCGTCGTCTTATAGCTGGTCAACATGTTATTTTTCGACCTATCTATCTATATATATATATATATATGTATATGTATATGTATATATATATATATATATATGTGTGTGTGTGTGTGTGATGTGTATGTATATAATGGTGGTGCATGACACTGTCAACACACATACCACCAAAATCTACTATAAAATGGTAGGTGTTTTGGGGGGTCAACGAATACCATTCTGTAGAGGAATTTCCCAGGGGGATTATACACACACACATATATATATATATATATATGTGATTCCAGGAATCTTGCATCCGATTGCATTCAGTCATGCCCATTCGATTGTCTTTTGAACCAAAGGGATCATGAACGTGTGCAGCAGACCATCTGC
>BGPT01003579.1:0-14560 GCA_003297045.1 Symbiodinium sp. clade C Y103 | reverse complement strand
GCAAGGTCTCTTTATCATGTCATGCACTAGAAAATTGAGCAACAATGAGATAACGGACTTTTCACCAATTGTATGGAACTCAAAACAGATTGGAAGAGTTGTTCGTTCGACACTCAGCGCTGAGGCATACGCCATGTCATCCTCTTTAGATAAACTAACTTGGATACGCAGCATGTGGAGTTTTATCAAAAANAAGAGTTGTTCGTTCGACACTCAGCGCTGAGGCATACGCCATGTCATCCTCTTTAGATAAACTAACTTGGATACGCAGCATGTGGAGTTTTATCAAAAACCCTGACTTTGCTTGGTCCAAGCCAGAAATTGCTCTTAAGGACGAAATCCCCGGTCTCTTGATCACAGACTGCAAGTCACTGTACGATTTAGTCACCAAAAATGCAGTTCCTAACTGTCAGGAGTGGAGAACAACCATAGAAGTGATGTTACTTAAAGAGCAATCCAAAGACCATACGCAATGCAGGTGGATTTCAACTGCCATAATGCTGGCCGATAGCCTCACGAAAGTCATGGACACCAGTCTGTTGCGCACCGTGTTGCAGTTGGGCAAGTTCCGAATATATGATGAAGATCTCACCTTGAAACAAAACGCCAATAAGCGGTATGGGGTTACCTGGGCTAATAGCCATATGGGGACACAATCGAATTTTTAAGATAGACGAGTGTGATTCCAGGAATCTTGCATCCGATTGCATTCAGTCATGCCCATTCGATTGTCTTTTGAACCAAAGGGATCATGAACGTGTGCAGCAGACCATCTGCCGCCGATGCTTCATCCATTGGCTCAAGGCCAATTTACCAGGACTCAGGGGACAAAAGGATCTGCGGTGTCANTCTGTTTGAAGGTATCCAGTTGAGGTCAACCAACAATATTCATTTGGGAATCTACATCTCTGGTGATCTTTTCACTTTGTGCCTTGTGGTCAAGGCATCTTGGAACAACAGAGGGCTACCAGTGTTTAAGGAAGGGTGCGTCCCCCCTTTTACANATCTCTGGTGATCTTTTCACTTTGTGCCTTGTGGTCAAGGCATCTTGGAACAACAGAGGGCTACCAGTGTTTAAGGAAGGGTGCGTCCCCCCTTTTACATATATATATATATCATCAAAACAATATCTTATAATTAATATGATTCATATGATGTCCAAGGTTCACACGCTGGTCACTCTAAAGACTCTAAGCCGCCAAGATGCTCAGCTCTTCGGCTGGCGTGCCACAAAAATCCAGAATCTCCATATCGAGGTTGGGCAAGTGCCACCACGATGTGAAGGAACTTCGGAGGTCCTGGCAGAGTTCCCCCGGATTTTCCCCTGAGTTCCCGGGTCACGTGCAGCTGCTGCAGTGGAAACTGGAAACCATCTCCTCTTGCAGCCTCCGACGAAAAACGCCATGTTTCTCGCCTGGGGGTAACAGCGGGCAGCGAGGAAGCACAGCCAAACATCAAAGCACACTTTCAACTTGAGGCCTGCACCTTCCACTTGGTGGAAACGGGCGAGCAACCTGGTACGAGTACAAGAAAAAAAACATCAAACATATCGAAAATGTGTGCTTCATCTTGAATCTTAGATGACCGGTTGCACAACTTTCACCTTGCCATCTCACACCGGCCTGCTCGGGCTGGCGCAGTTTTGCGAATCCTCTGCATGCGAGAACAAAAATCATGTCCCCACCGACAAAAGGCATCTCGGTCCTGGTGCCCTTGCAGGGCTGGCGTACTTGCCAACCTTCTCTCTGAAGGTCTTGACCTGCACATGACAATTTGGATAATCTAGACATCAGAGCCTGGAATTATGTCCAGGGACCGAGGGCCTCCAGGACCTACGAGGCATGTTCTCAACCTACTTTGACGCATTCAGATTTCCGACCCCTGTCAGTTGACTGCTCAGAATCTCCATGGTCTGCGCCTGGAGAACTTGAGCTCCACCTCTACATCCTCAGGTGACCTCATTTGAAATCTCATCTTGACGCAAGCAGATTGAAGAGATCTGTAGCCTCATTCGATCTCATTTGGGTATCACCAAATGACCCGCAAAATCTTGCTCATTCTTAGCATCAAATCTTTAGATCATCTGCTTCTACTGTTTTGAACATATTGACCCATTTCCATTTCCAGATGGGCAACGGATTGGTGAGGTCAATGTCCTCAAAGACAGTCCCCGGGTGCGCAGAGAAAGCGTCCACCACTGGCGTCACGTCTAGGCCTTGCCAAGGCACTGTAGTCATCATAGGAGTCAGGTGTTCCAAGTAAAACGTGATGAATGCATATGGACATCATATAGCTATGCATATAATCATACATAATGTGTATAGAGAGAGGGCGAGAAAGAGAGAGAGAGAGAGAGAGAGACTTGAGAAGGGGAACACGAAAGGTAGGTAATCAAAGAAGGGGAATTTAAAAAATGGAGGTCGGCCCTAAGAAAAAATGCCGTGAGGAAACCCCAAACAGCAGCATTGCAGGTGCAGAAAGGCGTCTTTATGTAAAAGTGTCTCGGTAACAGCTTCTCTGTCTAAAAGCATCTGGATGCAAAAGTAGCCATGTGTAAAAAGGTCTCGGTGCAAAAAACTCTCTGGTGTAAAAGCTCCAAGCGTTTTCAAGATTCAGGGGTTTTCGGCGCGTGCTAAAAAGCTTCTGTGCAAAAAAAATGGGTGTGTAAGGGCGTCTGTGTGTAAGAGCCTGTCTGCGCAAAAGCCTCTCTGTATAAAAGCTTCTGTGTGCAAAAGCGCGTGTAAGTAAAGGCGACGGTGCGTGAATGCTGCTCTGGTGCAAAGGCCTCTGTGTGCATAAGCTTCTGTGCATAAAAACTACGGTGTGTAAAAGCCTCTCTGTGCAAAAGCTGGCTGTGTGTAAAAGCGTGCTGTGTGCAAAAGCTTCTGTGTGTAAAAGGTTCTGTGCGTAAAGGCTTCTTTGCGTAAAAGCTTCTGTGTGAAAACTGCGCTGGGCGAAGCTTCTGCGTGCAAGAGTTTCGGCGTGCAAAAGCTTCTTGGTGTAGTCTGTGTGTACAAGCTTCTCTGCGTCAAAGCGGTTCTGTGTAAAAAAATCTTTGTGTAAAAGCTGGTCTGTGCGAAGGCGTCTGTGCGCAAATGCAGCGCTGTGCAAGGACATCTTTGTGTATAGCATCCGTGCGTAGAAGCGTCTCTGTGTAAAAACTTCTTTGTGTGAAAGCCTCTGCGTGTACTGGCATCTGTGTGTAAAAGCTACTCTTTGCAAAAACCTCTCTGTGTAAAAGTATCCGTGTCTAAAAGCTGCTCCGTGTAAAGGCTTCTTTGCGTAACGTCGTCTGTGAGTAAAAGTGTATCTATGTAAAATACGTCACCACACCAACATCAAGAAAAGAACAGGGAAAGAAAGAGGGTCAATTGCATGTCAATTGCTTGCTGTCGTTACTACGGTGTTCTGCCAAATGTTTGAAGTCCTTCGGGACAAAAAAAACACGCTAAATACGATGTTTTTGGCGTGTCAGAAGCCAAAAACCACGGTATTTACCAGTTTTTGTTACACCTAGCAAAAACATTGGTATTTACGCAGTTTTCAGCAGTTTGCAAAAAGTAGTTTTTCCATGACGAAGGCACAAAAACACTGTAAATTGAGGTTCGTAGGGTGCACCAGGCAGGGGGGTCCTAAAATGAACAGCAACCTCCTGAATAATCAGGCAATGGGGCTGGCCACCCTCCCCTTTACTTCGTAGAGTAAAACTCAAGGTAGGCCCACTGGAGCTACCTTTCGTGAATTAATAGGTATAAATATATATATATATCTCTCTCTCTCTCTATCTATATCTATCTACATTTATAATATATATATATATACATGTGTATATATATATAATACACATGTCCAAAATACTATGCTAGGCAGTAGATGTCTTCTGTTTCAGGGGCTCCGTAATTGCTATCTACACTGCATGCGGGCCACCACTTATAATCTGTGCACAATGCATCAAGCCTCTCGCGCATGCCGTCAGAATGCATAGCAGGCAAAAAAACATGAAGCATCTAGAGATCTGAGTGCAGCATTGCATAGCATTGGCTGAGAAAATCCGGTGGACTTTACCACGCGTGCGCTGGACCCTCCCCTATGGCAATAATGTAAAGGATGCCTCTGATTACGTTATTGTTTACGAGCATCATGGTGTTACTGCAATGTCTTTATCAAGCCCCCACTCAGCTATGAACCAATGCTGCGCAACCAGTCCATACAGAAGTTCATACAGAACACACAACAAATGCTCCAGAAACAGTCTTTCATGCAACCTGGACTTAGGAGATCTGCCGCTCGTTTGGAGGCTAGAAGAGCCATACTGCATCACAAAGCCCCGGGTTCCTCAAGCTGCACCAGTTTTGTTCACCATCCGAATTGCTCAGAGGCTTCCCCTGATTGACCTACTCGGGCCAACACGGCGATCTGCAACAATTGGGCATCGGCCAACCATTTGCTTTGAAGCCAAAATGTTGGACCTGGTGATGGCAACTGGTTTGCGCATGAAACTATATGGGGGTTTCCTAAAATGAGGGATCCCCATAATGGATGGTTTATAATTTGGAAAATCCTATTAAAATGGATGATTGGGGGTGCCCCGAGTTTAGGAAACCTCCATGTTTCATACTATTTCAGATACTATTTCATAGTCTCCATATCTGACAACGAGGGCAATCCATGCCCATGTTCAGCCCGGATCCTTGCGTCGCTCCGCAGGGGCAGCGGAATTTGGACACAATCTGCGTGGCTGTGACACATTTTGCGGATCGCTTTGCGAATCGCATGGCCCTGGGCCTGACATTTGACCAAGACCAGGCGATCGCAGCTGTGCTGCAACTTCACTCGGAAGCTGCCATAATCACAATGGCAGCACCGCATCTTTGGGATTCTTTGGGGTCAAACATTCTAATATTGTATAAGTAGGAACAATCTAGATGCATATTCTGGATCGTATAGTGCGCTAGTATTGGATCTATGATTGGTCACGTGAATCGTGTGCCACCATCTAGCTTCATTTAACCGCCACGTTGCTAGCTGGCCAAATCCAGCTGCAAAGGTGTGCCAGGGTGACATGTTCCTTCGATTTCCTGATCCAGTGTTGGGGTTGCTCAACTGCTGAAACACACCCTCACGTTGAAATGGTCAGTGGAATTGGCTACAGTACTGTGGTGCTCATCGGCTGTGGGCAGGGAGTTCATGTAGAATGTCTGGACATGCCTTGTCTGTCACAGCTTTGACACTTTCGCATGTCGCAGCAACTGTTGGCTGCGACTCTTGCTTCCACTTTCAGCATGGGAAGGACTGGTAAAGCGCTGTGAAATGATTTGTCTCGTCTGAAAACACGAGTTCTCTGACGATAGCGGGATTGGCTTTGCTGTTCCAAGTGTCTCATTTGGATAATCAGAGATTCAAGACACCTCTCAAACAACGCTCCTTTGAACTCCTTTCACAAGCGCTGTAAACCTAAAGATGCACAAGGTCGGGCACTTTACCCTTGGGTGCAACCCCCAGGGGTTCAGTGGACCAGGTGACCAGGAGGTCAGGTGGAAGGCGAGCCCCACTCAAAACAGCGGCAGCTCCACTCATGCACAGAATCACTACTATTTGCCTGTGCCATTTTGCAACTAAAGGTGTGTGTGCCTTAGTTCACACACTTCATACCATCTCACGATTAGCGAACACCACTTTGAAAGACAATGGACCCACGAAAACATCAAGGAAAAAGTATCATATCATATCAAACCATGACATGTGTATACTCTTGTTGGATCCTGAGAGCCATCGCAGTGAAATGTGCAGAAACGCAAGCGAGGCAAGGCAACCAATTGGACTAAGGTACGTGAGGTCATCAAGCAGTCCACTCCTCCATCGGTCTACCTTCTGCAATCTGCTTTCGGATGAGTGCCTGAAGCACATTGAGCGCAAACAAGCGGCAGTCCGACACGCATGCGAATTAAAGAGAAAGAGTCAACTGATGGATACTGATGGAAATTCTTCGAACAGTATACCCAGCTGAGACAGTCGAAGCATTGAACATTCGGGAAATGGGATGGTCTCAAAATTCGGAACTCCAAAATCCCATGTTTCATCATCATTTGATCCCATGTTGAAACCAAAACACGGAAGAAAGTGGCTGACCCTAATATCCAGAACAGTCTCAAGATTTTTCATAGATCGATTACTTGTGATTTAGTTCGATGATGTTGTTAGCTACAAACCTCCGACTCTAGTGCGTTTTGGAGCCAGCCATGTTTGGAGAAAACTGGCTTTGTCTCAAAATCTCAAAATAGGCTACCTCCAAATTTCATGGTTCATCATTCTAAATAATGTTCCCATATTTCGGTATATTTCCCCCATTCTTTGATGGCCACCAAAAGCACCGTTCAGACATCCAGGAGGAATCCAACTGGTGGCACAGACGCGGCGGCACCTGAAGGTTGGCCTGGAGTTCCTTGCGCACTCGCTCCGCACCGGCTTGCAAGGCCGCAGCAGCGGCAGCACCTGTAAGACCTTCAGCCTCCTGGCGCGGCCACGTCCGTGGCGCGGCAACGTGGAGCGAAGAAGAGGTGGGCCCCCCAGTGAAATGTTTGATGTATAGAACCCATTGACGATACCTAGATATATCTAGCCAACCGTATACGGTTGCATTCCACCATTTATGCAGTGATGCAGTGATGCATGCCAAAAAGATCGAGAAAGAGGGAAGGCCCTCGGGCACGGTTGCTCCCCACACCCCAAAAATGGGGGGAAATTGGTTTTGAAAAAAAGCCAAATGACAAATGTCTCCCACTTGTGGCTATGATTCACCTACAATAGGTTGGAGCAACTGTTTCATGTGGGGCTGCTCGACTTGACACCGTCCTTGCATCCTTCACCTGAGGCTGGTGGTTGCATCCCCTTCAGCTTTGGCACAAAGGGCTCCTGCGGCTTCCCATGCACAATCACACACGTCCAAATCAGATAAAAAAAACACACACACACTTTCTGCAATCATGTGGATGATGGCAGATGGAAACTCAACTTCATGTTCACATGCAAGATTCATGCCTGACGATAAGTTGCTCATATCAGTTGTAATCAGTGCGAAACGACGTAACACGGCGAACACAGCACCGTTGAATTCCTCTTTTGGAGGTTCGCGAACTGCTCGCGGCTCTTCACGTCGCTCCTCGCGCCGCTCGCCACGATCACCTGAACAAAAACTAAGACACCCCAAGTGTAACGCCCACTGCCCATTTCATGCACCTACAATACCTACAGTACCCAAGTGTGCGAATAGTCTCAACTGATACACAAGACAAATGTTTGAGCATCCATGATCATTCAAATGCTTGATGTGTTGTCAGCTACTTGCCCGCGCCACGCAAAAAGACCGGCCACTCTTTGAACAGGTGGAGTCTTGTTTTGGGAGCCCAGGGGTGTATAGGCCACACCTATCATAAAGCCAGCAAGCAACGGTTCAATCGCCCCCTGCCACTAAACACCCGAACAAACCCCAACCATCCCTTGGCACAAGAAAGCAGCACATCCAGCGCACAACAGCGCTGACTGTCACAAAAAGATCTAAGAAGATGTAAGGAGTGCAATCCCCAGTGCATGGTATCATGAAAGATCCCTTCCACACGTGCCCAAGGTTTTCTGTGCGATGTCTCCCCATCTGAGCCACGATCATCACGTCCACGATCATCCCGGCGCCGGGAACGGCTGCGGTTCGGTCGGTCCCGCCGGTCGTCCCTTCGATCGTCCCGCCGGTCGTCCCGTCGGTCGTCTCGTCGGTCGTCCCGTCGGTCATCTCGCCCGCCGTCTCGGCCACCATCTCGTCGGTCACGACTCCTCACAAAATGCGGAAGCCAAGAATGCTTTGATTTGCGAGGATGGAAGGGGCTGGAGAAATGCAAAGCAACTGCGAAACCTGTGTTCCCCACATGCAGATCGACACCCAATCCCCTAAGTACGGAGAGATGTATAAGAATTTTTATGAAATGTTCCCAAAAATGACTGAAACGCCCAGCTCCTGCCACCACGACGGTCTCGGTAGTCGCCTCTATCGCCTCTATCGCCTCCGCCACCACCACCTCTGTCGCCGCCGCCTCCGCCGCCGCCGCCTCGGCGCTCGCCACCACCGCCACCGCCACGGTCGTCGCGGTCACCGTTTTTCTGTCGGTCCAACCAACTGCCAGGGCCAGGACGGCCAGGAGGACCTCAGTTACAACAACATACATGCCCATGGTTTTTCTTAGCATAAATATGGCAGGTCTAATCTGTATATATATATATATATATATATTTCAATCTTGCCAACCACTCGAATGTTGAGCGGGGTGTTCGATTTAACAATGTTTAACCAATCAAATGGCTATGGCTCAAAAAGCAGGTATGGATCGGTACGCGGCGATCCCGACGTATGGAACGAAGGAGTTCCACAAATAGTCTCAAATGAATTCAATCTCTTCAAAAGGGTATGGATTGAGGGTATGGATCGGGGGTATGGATCGCCTGTGGGTCCGGGGTATGGATCGGGACCTTGCATTGTGAGCTGCAGCCAAATATGGAACAACAATCATCATCGATTCTTTGCCTCGAACAAAGACTAGGACATCGAATGACAGCGACGTGGTTCAATAGCAAAGTGACCAAGAGGTTCTCCATTGGCTAATTTCTTCATCAGAAGCATGGCCGTGGCGGAAGGCTTGCCAGAGCATTCGAAGTGCCTAGAATTCGCTGCAAAGCCTTATAACCCAAGGCTAATTCCCTTCCGGAACCTTCCATATCAAATAATACAGTATTGGAGAATGTGGCCCAGGCAGAAATTCACAAGTCTGAAAAAAAATCAAATCATAAATCTTCGATATATGCACTAGGCCCACTATGGCTCACTCAAATATCAAAGCAAATTTATGCGAGGGAATGCGAGGGAGTGCAATTTGCGCAAATGAAATGGAGTCCCGGGCAGCGCCTTTCAAGGTCGTGGTAATATTCATCCTTCTTCTCATCAGAACATCGGGCCAAAATATCTGACAAGCGGGTCTCAGCAATTTTATCGAGCTTGAACTTCTCCTTCAAGTGCTGCATCCTTCGCGAAGTGATTTCGCTGGCAAATCTTGAAAGGTATATATATATATAATAATAATAATAAATATATATATATAATATATATTTGAACATATTTTAACTGTATGATGCTGTAAAGTTCACTTCGTCCCTCTGCCCATGTTTCTCATATGCGTTTTGTGAAGCAACCCGGAAAGGGCTGACAAATGACATCCGAACGCCTCTTGTCTCGGTTGATTGCCACGAACGTGCCATCTTCCATCTCTTTCCTCAGGCAGATTGAGGCTCACACAAATGAGCCGCGGAGCCTTTTCCTCCACAACAAATCAAACAGCTTAGTGATATCAACACCATTTTCATCCAATCATTGCTTCTCCAAGGCTCATTTTCACCACCAGCATCCCACAGGGTGACCGAGCCTCCTCCATGATCTCTTTCAGTTTCTTCCTGATTTCTTCGAGCAGCCGTGAAGTCGTAACTCGAACAGCAGCTGCAAAAATTACGACAGAACCAACTTTATCCCAAGGCACAAGTCTTCTACCCAGGTATCGTGCCTGGTGTGGCAGCTAAAGCTGGCTGGCCATGTCTGTTTTGGCATGTTTGACCACTTGGAGTCATTCCACAGAGAATCTCCCTGTAGCTCATCACAGCTTCCATGGCCTGTCTTTCATCAGCTCATTGAGCTTCTCAATGTGGCGGGTTTCAATGTAATACTCGTCACACAGCTCCTGAATGTCCTTGGCCCCAATAGCATCAGCAAATGTTTTGACAGCTGCGCAGTTCCATGTTCCATCGCACAGCACATGATGACATGCACATTCTCGCTGTCCATTGCCGTCAGGAAACAGGATGGATCCTGCCATGCTCCGAGACGTACACATCATCCGCATCTCCACGTTTGTTCCTGCCCCGGAAAATCTCCAAGCAGCAGGAACTGAGTATGGAAGGCTGTTCATCCCAGCCTTCCGCATCTAGGACATTGAAATTTGGAGGCAAAGCAGTTCTGACCTGGGCCCCGGCACCCAGAGGGGTCTCGGATGGTCTCGGAATATCTCACGAAATTGGGACCCTGAGGCACTGGCCACATGCAGGGCAGAGCCAGTCCCCTGGCTTCAATCCAGGCAGGATCTTCGGCTCTCCACCTGGCCCCGTGTGCAGCTCTAGCCACTGCCGCACTCTGAACACCCCATGGCCTCACATTATTGCCATGCTAATGCCATGCTAATGCCATTGCTACTCAACTGTCCCCACTGGCATGACAACTTGAGGCACCTGAACCTTTTGAAGCTTCTGCCGCCCCCGGTGGGGGTGGAGGAGGCGATACAGGTGCACCTGCCATGCTGATGAGGTGATACTTGACTTTCTGAAGGGGAGAAGTCTGGGTCATCCCTTCGTCCCTTTGGCGCTTCTGACTGTGAGCGCATTGCCCAGGATGTGTCTCGACCCTCTCGAAATCGGATATCTGAATCACCGGCCTGGTGGACGCACCATGCCATTCATCAGCATTGGATTCCTTGCAGTTTGCAGACCCATCAGACCCTGCGGCCCTAGGGAGGGTGATTCAAGATGATTCAAGTTTTTAAAAGTCCAACATGACTGGTAGAAAGGATTGATCTCCCAACTTTGGCGAGCAACATCCCCGGCATGCCAGGCATGCCACCAGGCATGCCACCCGGCAGCCCGCCAGGCATGCCGCCAGGCATGCCACCAGGCATACCACCAGGCATGCCCATCATGGGTGGCATCATACCGCCCATCATTCCCATCATTGGGTTGGGTGGGCCCTGATTTCCACCGGGCATATCGGGGGCGCCGCCACTGCCCATGGCCTTAGCGTGGACCGTTCCTAACCCACATTCTCCACCCCACAAGCTGAGGTTGAGGCCATCATTCTCTGCAAGTTTGCAAAAGCGCTTTGCATCTGTTTCATTCCTTCGCCTGTTGAGAGGCATGGACATGAATGCCTTCACGGAAGTGCCCGCTAACATACGAAACACCCAAAAGGCTGACATGGGTGTGCCTGAAAATGAAGCAAAATCCAATGGTTTAAGATCACTGCGTCTCTCATCATGCACATGTTGTAGTATCATGGAGTGTCCCAGTGTCCCATCGTATCCCCCATTTTGGGTCTCTTGAGAACTCTGGTCATCTTCTGGCCAGCTCCGCGCTCGCCTCCTTCGGGGCCATCTTGATTCCCTTGGTAAGCGACAACCAAAATGACCAGACTTGCAATAAATATATATATAGGTAAATATATATATATATATATATTATATATATATAAATATATATAACTAAATGTGGCAAGCGCACAGCCAGGTCAACATGGAGTTGTACTGCATCACAGTGATTCAGGTCTGCAGGGGCAAAGAAAATGACAATAAAACACATGATCAAACAGTATCAAACCTTTGCTGGCAAGTCACCCGTTTTTTGCTTGCGTCCCATTGTGGAGTGCTATAGTCCCCTGCTCTAAGTTTGGCAAGCTCTCTGTGATCAATACGGCTGCAAAGTGCGTGTCTACTCAACTCTTAGACAAGACAAAACATGCCAAGACTATCCAAAACTCGGGATTCGGGCACAACCAGAATATTTACGCAAGGTTCAGAGAAGTCGTTCACTCACGTTGCTCGAAATTGACCAAACTGCCCGACCCTAATGCACGACCTCACTAGGGCACATTCTACGCCACCATAGGCCATAGCATCTCAAGACAGGTTCGGAATAACAATGTCTCTGCCGTGGAAAGAACCACCTTCGGCGGTTAAATGAAGCACCTCTCTGTGGCAGAACCCAAAAAAGGCTTGGCCTGCGGTTTGCCAACAGTCCAATCCCCAACCGACAGAAACTTCACAGAAGCTCGCTGAAAGCTTAAAGCTTGGAAGCTTCGTGAATGCACCCGTGGTGCGGAATGAAACACCAGGTCACGATTCAAGTTGCTGCATGTGAGTCATTTGAGCATGTGCAAGGCGGTTGATTTTGGGAAAACAATGTGTTTTCATGGTGCGCAGAGCGGCTTGGTGCTCTGAATCATGCCTGGTGATGTCTCAAATCGATGCTATCTGTTTTTTGAATTCGTGTAGCTCATCATATTCGCTATCGTAGATACCAGCCTTCAGGTGGCTCCGCGGTGCTCAGAGACTTCAAACTGTTTCAAGCTCTATCAACTATTGATGTGACTAACAAAGCTGACACAAATGCATACTAATGCAATATGCTCAACAAGAGATAAATCAACCGCCAAATCATTTGGGAGTAAAATACATTGCCCATAATTGGCACTGATTTTCTTGTTTTCACGTTTACCCTTACCCTTGCCTGCACAAGCAGTCTCGACTCCTCTGATTTAGAGTTCATATTCGATATGTTCGCAAAGTTGCCAGCATTGGCAGATTGCGTGGCCAGCGAGGCTTGGATCATGGCAAGCAG
This sequence comes from Symbiodinium sp. clade C Y103, assembly GCA_003297045.1. Classification (NCBI taxonomy): domain Eukaryota; class Dinophyceae; order Suessiales; family Symbiodiniaceae; genus Cladocopium; species Cladocopium sp. clade C. Next base: position 2,089 of record BGPT01003579.1, on the reverse strand, counting down.
ATTCCGCATGAACTTTGCTTCAACCTCCGCATCTTGGAGGTCCTTTCAGCTGAAAAAGTTTGTGTGGTCAAGTGCAGAAACTTCAAACTCAATTCTCAAGGGCTGCCTGTTCAACAGGTTCAAATGATTTTCAATAGAGGGAGAATAGTGGCAAAAGTCATTATCACCTGAGAGCAGAAACGGCCTTTCCTCTTTAGGAACGATGAATATGCAGCATGGACGCCCCCTGTCCTTGTGGTGCGTCACAGACAAAGCTTCCATCCATGCAGCGATGACCACGGTGCACAAATCCGCCGCAACAATCAAGAAGGTGCTGATGATGAGCAACACACCTCAAGACGCAAGGCTGGAACGGCTAGAAATGTATCAGCTTTGCAGGTGGGAATATAGGAATATAAATGTACGCTATGTGGATCTAGTGCAGAGAGAAAGGGAAAGAGAGAGAGAGAGAGAGATGTGTGTATAATATAACATATATATATATATATGTGTGTGTGTATGTGTGTGTGTGTGTGTTATATAATAGAGTGCGTGTGTGTATTGTATTGTATTGTATTGTATTGTATTGTATTGTATTGTATTGTATTGTATTGTATTGTATTGTATTGTATTGTATTTGTATTTGTATTTGTATTTGTATTTGTATTTGTATTTGTATTTGTATTGTATTGTATTGTATTGTATTTATGAACATATATGTATATATGTATATATGTATATAATGATCCATATGCATCATGGTTTTTTTCACACCTTCATCCACAGCTTAACGGTTCGTATCAACACAAGATTGGCCGGCCAAGTCACGTGCCATGTTCGTGTGCTCTTCCTTGTGGTCCTCATGATCTTTCAGCGCTACCTCTGCAGCGTGGGTGATATCTTTGATGCCCTGCAGGAGCACCGTCTTGTTCCCAGAGTAGGCCGGGCCGAACAGGATCTCCGTGCCACGCTGAGGGTCAACTCCGCAGTTCTCCAGCGCCACGGTCTCCAAATCCTGAGATTCCACAGGGATTTCACTGAGCACACGAACAAATGCAGGTGATACACTGTGACATATTAGATTCAAGGATTATTCAAGGTGATTCTATTGATCAACATTGATGAATTATGCATGATGAAGCAGCACGAAGCATCCACCTATACCTCTGTCATCTGAGGTGAACCTGACAAACACTTGGTGCCATCGTTTTGAATACCTTTTCAAACCTAAGCTTGATATGCAATCCCAACAATATCAAACAACCTACATCTACTTACTGCGGATTCTTAAACGGCCAAGCCCAAACACAATCAGGAGGGTGTTGGCTGTGGAAGTGCTGCTGGCAAAGCTGTCCGCAACGCCAGGAGCCACCTCCGACAGCCCCAGCAGCGCAGCATCCATAGGGGCCACGTAGCCGTCGTAAAGCTGCGCGCTTTAACCGGGCGGCGCTGTGATGCAACGTGTGAAAAGGATGGAAAATTGGATGGTTTTGGATCAAGCGACCTTCTCTTTGCCATTTGTTTTAATTTTGAATGTTCGGGAGCCTTTGAAAGCGCACCATACGTCGTCAAAATCATTGTGCATATCTGGGGAATCTGGGGACGGTTTATCCATTCATATCCATTCCATTGTTTACGCTACATCCTGCCCTGGCATGGTGGCCAACACTCGAAGCTGGATGTTCTTTAGACATGATCTCTGGAATACAGTGAGCACAGCAAGTAGGGGCAATATACAGGATTCAGAACAATTGCTGAGCATTTCTGAAGGCCATCTTGAAAAAGATGGTGAGTTTCATGTTTGGGGTCCAACAAAGTGTGGAAGGATGAAAGCTAGCCTGGGCCCATGTCGTATCGCCAGTGAGGACACAAAGCTGGGCACTTGTGGTGAGCGCCATATCATAGAACTCCTCAGTTGCAGCATGTTTAAACCAAAAACAAGAGGAGCCAACGAACCCGAATGCAGAACACGTAGAAAGACACATAAACGATGACCACGAAGATAAACTACCTCATAAATCAAAAACATATATGCCACCAAAAGGTTAACGTAACTCACTGCACGCGCTGACGATATTGCTTTCCCAGCTAGGCATAGAATGCAGATAAA
>BGPT01003577.1:8701-36118 GCA_003297045.1 Symbiodinium sp. clade C Y103 | reverse complement strand
AATCAAGTGAATTGCTAATCAAGTGAATTGCCAATCAAGTGAATTGCTATTTAGGTTTCCGTAACACGGAAGTATAGACTTCTAAACTTCCTTCGATAAAGGTTTCCTGTAAATTTTCCCATAAACCAATCCAATGAATTAGTCTTAGTGAAAAGTTCATTGAAGATGAAGCAGGAAAGTGCAGGAAACTATGATTTGATGATTCGGGGGAGCAGATTGAAAGGACAATGTCAACACCTCTCTTTTCGCGCATTTTTGCGTTTGAGGGTAAAGAACATGTAAGACTTGGAAACCTGTTAGCACCTATTTTTCGGGGGCTCGCCACGAAGACTAATAAGATACATTGAACATCAGAAATTAGCGACGTGGAGCCAATATAGAGCTTCAGTTTTCTTGAAGCACTCCAGATCACTTTGTGATGCTTCAAACGAGCACATCATTAAAAAGGAACTCCAAGTAAGATCCCCCATTCAAAAAACAATCAACATATCCAGTCATCATTCTATAGCTGACCCAGCATTTGCCCAATTTTTTCCACATCTTTCCCACGTATTTGGCTCCTCTCCACCATCACCAGAGCTCCCAAGGCTCTCCTCGTCCTCTCCGCGCCGACGTTTGGCCAGCCTCGACACGCCGGGCACGCCAGGCTCCACCGGGCGCTCAGCTGGACGCCGCTCGGGCAGCGGCTCGCGGCGCTCCAAAGGCGGCGAAGATCCTGCGGCGCGGCTGGCGGAGGCCCTGGGGGAACTGGGCAACTCAGCCGCAGCCAGGGTGGGTGGGGCAATGATCCTACGTTGGTAAAGAAAGGACTTCAATGGATCTGCATAGATCTCCATGATCTTTTTTCCATGGATTTCTCAAGATATTGAGGAGGTTCAAGATTTGACCCCTATTTCATACATGCCAAATGACCTTCGATTGGAAGATCAAATGATGATGCTGTTTCAATAGCAGATCCAGTTGTATAGGCAACTGCTCCCCCCATCAGCACTCATGCTTCAGCCCACTTTGACCCCGGCGTCCTAGGAAGCGTTCCGGTGTCTTGGCAGCAGACTTAGCATGGAACCTTCTGACAAATGGCTGATATACGCTGAGGTCCCATCAAAAGTAATGTAGAGCACGCTAGATGGACATGAGTACTCGCCCGCCCCTAGCAATCTCAGGAGCACTTTCAAAGTTCAAAGATGTCCAAGTAAGGTCGCCAAGTATCAAAAACGGCTTGTGGCTCCGCGATATTCTGCGGGGCAAGAACCTTGCATGAAATCCTAGCTTGATTATGAATAAGGTTCCTACAGCTCCAATTCAAATTGTTGTTTTGGTCATGGAAAGGTTGCTCGATGAACTGGGCAAACACGGGTAAACGTTCGTGAATTAGTGGCAGTTTTCAATTTTAATATGGCCATAGTGGGTTTATGTTAACACTGTACATCAGAGATTGGTCATGAAGAAGATCTTCATTGGCATGGTTTCTGGAAGCCATGGGTTTATTTCGCCTCCGATGCTGGGATGGCCACCAGGTGGCCCCTGCTTGATAGGTGGCTCGAGCGCCCTGCGAGGTGGTCATTGGCAGATTGCAGTCCTTGAAGGCCTCCAAAGACTCTCAGCTGCTTGGGGATGGGCGGGGGGTGGTAATGTTGAGGAAAGTCTCACATATTTATTGGACTTAGATACCACTGTGATACCTTTCCCAAGATGATTGATGCTGTAATTCCAAGTCTTGTTTCTTGATTTTGGATTTCAAAGATCACCAAAATGCGGTCAGCAACGGATACATGCCCAGCCCGTGGAGATGCGGGCCATGACCCAGGGCAAGGGGCTGGACAAGGAGGACTTTGCCCAACTTTGCGACCGGATCCTGGCCCTGACGAAGGAGATGAAGGTCCGAGACGCGCATGTTTTGGGATGTTCATCAATATCCTGGCCACTTTTGTTGACATATAACTTTACTGTAAACTTGTAAGCTGACAACTATCCATCGACTATTGGTTGATATTTCAGGTTCTATCACACCCCAATTGTTCATAATTGTTCCATCCATCATAGATGCAGAGTATATTTGGGGAAACTGTAGTTTGTGGTTCCTTTGGCAAATGGTATGCCAGAAACAAGAGGAAACACACCAGCTTCACCAGAAGAAACAAAGGCAAGTATGTTTCAGAGGGCCTGTGGACTATCTGAGTTTTGCAGTGGTACATCCAACATTAAACCTCTGCTTACACTAGCAGTATTTGGTATCTATTTGTATCCATAAGTCATATCATAACATAGCTTACTCTTTAACCTTCCAAGTGCCAATTTCAAATTGGTAAAAGTCTCACAATCGGGGGTACATTACCATGTATTCAATCATATATTCCACCATGTTTCTAGATTCTTTGGAGGGTCTAGGTGAGGTTGTCAAGATGCTATCACTCCCAGAATTGGAGAAAGGGGAACATTTACAGGAAACCCCGCAAATTTCAGGGGCCAAAAGCCGGCCATTTTCCAGTGAAGATGCTCCGACCAAAACCCATCCATTGTGCTTCAAAAGCCATGTTTTTTCCCCATAATCCACAATTTTTCCTGGTGAAACTCACCATTTAAGCCATGGTTCAACCACGGCTAGTGGCGCCCCTGGGCGCCAGGCCGGGCAACAGATGGACTCCCCGGCGCAGTTGCTGCGGGAGATCATGGGACTGATGGACGTGAAGGATCTGAAGGACGCGCGCATGACACGTCCGTTTTCGGCCGTGGGGCGTTGGATGTTTCTTGGGGATTTAATGGATGAATGTGGGTAAAACAATCATAAACCAGCCCCAAAATCACCATATTGGTGGTATAAACCATTCCCAAATGGTTTGTTTATGAATTTAGTGTTGTTTCATTTATGCAATGTGCTTGATCACTAAGTACTGATAATATACCGGCTAGATTCACTTGGGTGTGGTAGATCTATTGCTTGTTTAAATGTTGAAGTTAGGTGACATTCAAACAGTGGGAGGGATCTAATGGATCGGGTTTCCAGAGAATCCAGTTTCTCCTATTCACTTCTGGGGGTAATGCATTTTGATGCACTTTCTGGAGTGTATAAAGTTGAATGCTATGAGATGTGACTATGTGCAATCCTAGCTTTAGGGGTGAAATCCTCTAGTTATGAAATGCTATGAGCCATAGATGGCCACGATTCCCATCGGTGGGTGCGAAAGAAGTCACTGGTTAGGAGCTCCTACACAAAGAGGGCCTGGCCCATTCCTGGCCCAGAAGTCCAAGTAATATAGCGGATTATATATACACATATATATATATATATATATATACATGTATGTATGTGCTGTACATCCCCATCAAGTTCCATTTGAAAAATCATTAACTGATTTTCTTGATTGTTATATAAATCCCATGATATTCCCATTACATCCCATTAAATCCCGATCTTCTTGATGGTTAAATCATGTTAAATGCCCTTATTTTAGGAGTCCAAGTATCTCTTCAAGCTTGCTCGCTGTGCTTTGGCCTTGCTGTCCGTGGATGCAGCCACTGCCGGCGTCCCCATCTCGGGGGTGCAAGCTGCGTAGCACGGCAGGGTGCCGCGCAGATGATCATCTCAGCAGATGGCACCCACAAAAATGCGAAAGTTGGGGATGGTTTACCCTCTGGTAAACTAACATAGCTATGGAAAAATCACCATTCTTGATGGGTAAATCAAGTATTTCTATGGCCATTTTCAATATAATAATATGTATAGCTATATGTTAAATTACCAGAGGGTATTCTTTTTTCACCGGCATTGTACGAAAATGGGAGACACCCCAAAACGGGAATTTTCATGCAGACATTTTGGGGGTATACCATCCCAAGACATGATGATCCAACAGCCCAACATGGCTTATCTCAGAACTGGAAACAATATAACTATAACCATCAAATTTATGGGATATGATGGGATATGATGGGATATACTGACGCCGGAATTGTTGGGGCTCATTGGAGTCAGGTCACCAAACATCACCAAACTCATCCTGCAAAGAGTAGGGCACGATTTCATCCTTTATTGGTCTTTGCGTGGTGCAAGGTCTGTTGCCTTAGACCCTAAGGTATCAGAACATCGCACAAGTCTTGTTCAAGTACTCGCAGAAGGAGCCCGGCGGTTGACCAAATACCTTGCTGGGTCCTTGCCGCCCTGGCGGCGCAGGCAATAGTTTCTGTTTCAATCCATTTCCTTGCTCTCATGTAGCTCTATGCAATTAGTATCAATGAGTTGTTTTCCTGTTTTGTTCAATTGGTCAACGAATCACTGTTGCAACCCAGGTTAATGATCACATGAATGACTTAATCATATTTAAACCCATTGTTAAACTTGCTCTTGGACAGTTTTTTGACCACTTAAAATGTCGGGCAATCAAACAGGAAGGCAATGATGCGGAGTTCTTATCTGCCAAACTCATTGAGCCCTTGATCGAAGTTGCTGGGCATCATCGCGTGAAGCAAGAAGCGAGGGATGCGGTTGATTCGGTAGATTGGGTAAGATTTGCAGCGTGTTATGTTTTAAGAATCCCCAACCAAAAAATTATCCAAAACAAATAACGTTATTTTATAGTAAGATTTTAGTTTGCTCTATTTGTTTGGGAGTTGCTATGCCGGAAGCATAGCAGGCTTGACATGCTATCATAAATATCCAGAGACAACCATCACACCCGATGCAACTGGTTGCTACCCTTTGGTGTTGTGGTTCCGAAGTTTCCGGATGACCAGAGGAGTTCCTTCCCTCAGTAGGAATCTCCGATGGTGGATCTGTACGGATTTGTCATATTTGGGGATTTTTGGGGGCACTTGGGGGGGTTGCAAGTAAATGAATTAGGGATGGAGTGGCTGCGAGGAGGCGGCTTCATTTTTCGATCTTCGCAGTGGCCAGCAATGACGAACATTCTTCAGGGGGTTTGAAAACGACGAGTAAGTGATAGGGAGATAGTAGGGAGTAAACTTTATTGCTTGACAGGAGCTATAGACTTATACAGCTCTAGGAATCTCGAGATGTGAGGAATTGCCAATGTAGACAACAAGGGCGGGTTGGAATTGCTACCATGGAAAATCTCAACCATTTACAAACCATTTTCTGCGGAAAATGCATGGGGGTTCCATAATGTTTGCTATATCCCAGTACCAAGTACCAAACATGGAATGATGCTACGGTGCCTTACCATCTCCAGCCCATTTGAGGTGCTAGAATCGACTTCGGACTCATGTTCATCGACGGATCTCCGAGAGACTTGCCAACACAATGCAAAACATGAGGGAAAATTGGCAGGACAACAATCGAAAACCTAGGTTTTTGGCATCCAGATGCATCCAGACAAGGGTTCGGTCAATGGGCAAGTTTTGGATGAAAATCAGCAGCAAGTTGTGGAAACCATCCCTTCTTTTTCCGGTAGGGATGGATTTTTTTCAATCAAATTAAGATAACTCAAATGGGCCAAACATTCTCCCAACTCCCCACCCTTGCTCCGCTGATTTTTGGTGTCACATATGACATATCCTCTGGTAACTTAACATATAACATCATATAACTATTGAAAATTGCCATAGAAATTGTTGATTTTTCCAATTATCATTGGGATGGTTTAAGGGAAACTTTACAGGAAACCTCTATATTTGATGGGAAAATCCATGGTTTCCTGTAAATTTTCCCATTAACCAATCCATTAATTACAAATTGTGATTTTCCATAGCTATGTTAGTTTACCAGGGGGTATCCATAGATCTTCAGGTTTACATCGTTGGGATCCTGAAGAACGTGTCCAACGACTCGGCGAATCAAAAACTTCTGGCGCAGCGGGGTGCTGTCCACTGCTGAGTTCAGCAGTTTTTCGAACCTAGACCCTCCAAGTGCCTGGAAAAAACGGGGTCATAGTATTAATCTATAATTTTGGGACTCTTAGCCATTTTTATGGGTACTTGGAAGGTCGGTCTAAGTACATATAGTTTTTTTTTTTCAGTATCGTTTTTTTGGGGCAGATTCTGGGACTTTGGGCTGCAGGGCGGCTAATGCTGTGGCTATTTGTCCTTAACCTCAATCCATGACCAAGCTACAGCTTTCAATACCCTGTCTACGCAGTCGGTCTTTCAATGTCACCAGTTTTTATCCTAGCAGCTTCAGCGCTCATTTCTTGAAACCAGCCACCTGAAAACTTGCACGAACTTTCCCCAGCTTCATAAATGGTTTCACAAGATGATTCTCATTGCACATAGATGCAAAATATGCAAAGAATTAGATTTTCTTTGGTTTCCAACTCAACTTCAAGCATGTACCCTCTGGCAACCCCAGCTTACCATGTAGCAACACCCAGACAATCCAATGATTTTCCTGCAATTTCCTATGAAAACTCGTGGATTTCCGCTGCTGCATGCGCCGCATCAGGTCACTGCGCTCTTCAAGTTGATGGAGCCTTTCCCTTTGCTTAGCGCGGAAGATGTCGAGTGGTTACGCCTGAAGAATCCTGAAACTCAAATGATGCTGACCCTGACCAGAAAGGCTTCAAGATTCGCTTGCAACGATGTTCAGTCAGATTCGAGGATTAAGACATACTTTTCGAGACATTTTGAGGCCATGTTGAAACTGAATTCCAGTTGCCATCTATGATTTTGTACGGAGTATTATATGTTTTACCATGTTTTTCCCATGATTTCCGATGAAACTAGTGATGAAATACCAAGATGTCTCACCCAAACTTCCCCGTGTTGCCACCCTTCCCTACCGCGACTTCCGAGGATTGCAAGATCTTGACAGGAACTCCCAAGGAGGTGCCTCTGTTGATTCAGGTCACGGCCAGTTTGAGGAATTTGGCCAGCAACCAGTACAAGCAATTCCTCACCGAGGACAGGGACGATTGATGATACCTCCCCGATTTTCGGTGGGAATCCGAAGATGGTAATGGTGCGGTATTTTTTCGGGGGTGAGGAGCTTGCTGTGTGTTGCTGATTTTTGGTGACTTTTGATGATGTTTGGATTGGAAGTTCTGTCTAAAATTTCTAAAGAACTTCGCAAAGGACCTTTGGAAGGAAGATATGTAGTTATTACAATACATGAGCGGCCTGAAACGAAGAAACCCCCCAAAGAATTGATTTGCAAAGTGATTTGTTCCATGCTGGATTTTGGAGGCATTGTGTGTATATTCTATTTCATTATCAATGCCAAGGAATTTGAATAGCTGAGCTGGGTCTGTCATTGCTGGGTTCACAGCCTGACGGTGACTGTGATGGGGATTTACTTGAAACTTGGTGCATGGTAAGTTTGTGGACACTAGTGCCTTATTTTGTGCCATGGGCGCAACATGGAAAAATACACAAGCTGGTATATAGCTATTATAGATGCTATTAGCTACTTTCCTGAGCGGCAGAGTGTCAAAGAATAGCCATATTTCGCCATGATTGAGTGTCGTGATCCCACATTTGCTCACTATTCGATGTTGAAGATTTTCGCCTCGTTGGGATCCATAGATCCCCAAATCTCGGCACCAGGATCACTTGAACGCCTTGACCAATGTCATGGCCACCTATGCCGGTCATGCGCCTCGGCAAGAAACCACCAACCCCAACAGCCCCCTGGTATGGTTTTTTTCAGACCCAAATGATGAATTATGTAAATGGGCTATGGATGTATGGTTTATTAGTTATTTTGGGTTACATCAGGGTTCACATCATTGCATCATTATATCCCCATTACATGGATGATGAACCATTGGTTGATCCCTATAAGTATGTTAATGGATAAAACATTTATAGTATCCCACTATCTCAACTACAATCATTGTAGTTATCCCATAAAATCACCATCACATCCACCAGAATATGCTTATTATATGCCCATATCATAGTCCACTTTGAACACCCTCCCTATGTGATATCCCCATGAAAACTTTTAGTGCATCCCCCTATTGGCAAAAACTTTGCCAATCGGAAACATGTAAGGGACAGACATCAGTTTTCAACAATCCTACTGTCCAGAAAAAAAACAGCAAGTCTACGGGACAACTTTTTGAGGTCTTAGGACTTCATGGCATTACTATGGTACCCTCTGGTAATTAAACATAGCTATTGAAAATTGCCATAGAAATAGTGGATTTTCCCATTAATAGCATGGTGATTTCCCATAGTTATGTAAACGTTTACCAGAGGGTATCATGAAAAATCCCACGCTAGTCTACCTATTGAACTCATAATTCCCATTTCCATAATTGTCCATCATATCCCCATGATATCCCCGTTCTTGTTGGTGAAATCCCATTAGATCCCAGAGAGTATATCCCCTTCAGATCCCATGAGTTGAGCCGCAAGGTCGAACTCCTCACCAACGTGGCGCGCATCTTGGCCAAGCTCACCTTGCACGACAAGGCCGCCGAGGCCCTGGCCCGGTCCGACGCGCCTTGGGCTTTAAACGCTTGAAAGGTGGGAAAAAATGGAAGAAATCGAGGTGAATTGAGTAGGGATCCAACTTTTCTTATTTGGATTTCAGGCTTGTTCCAACTCTTAGATGGTTGGATTTGATTTCAGCATGTTGTTTAGGGCATATGGCAGCTGCAAGCGGGAAATTTGGCATTTTTTGCCGTGTTGAGGTGTTGCGAGCAAACCTGTTAGTCATCGAGAATCAATTTTGATTTAAGTGGAACAAGCTGGGCAAAGTCACACCTCACAGAAAGGTGGATTTTCTTACTGCGACACTGGGATGATGCCATCACCAACACGAAACTCACCAATTAAAAGTGGTTGATTCAACCACAATTAAGTGAGAATTAAATATCAGTGACTAATGTTGATATGAAATAGATTGAAATAGAGTGAAACATATAATAAGACATGACATAATATGTCCGACAAACATGATGAGACTCTCGGAAATGTCACACATATTTGTAGCACCATTTCTTTTCATCAGACATGTAAATATTTCATTTGAGAAAAGGGTCTGTGACATTGGCACTTTTGGCTCGGGATCTCGTTTTTTTTGGATTTTTGTTCCGCCAACCTTGGGAGAGGCAGCCAATCAGTGGAACAGGACTTCCTGAGGCTTGTCACAGTGGAGGGGCAGAAGTCAAGATGGAAGGATGACAGAAGCTGAGGGCTGTTTCTCAGCAAAAGTGGCAGCAACAGATGCACCTTTCGCACTGTGCTGCTGTGAAGCGGACACAATTGCGACACACCATAACCACCTCAACTTCGGATACCGTGTCGCAATTGTGTCCGCCGCAGGGACGTGCAGCAGATCCAGGCCACACATGCATGCACCACGCAGTCGAAGCTTCAAAACGCTGCGTGCTGCATGTGCCACCATCTCGGCAGAAATCAAAGTGACGGTTGGAACGGCTTTGCGAGATCAGCCGGGTGTGGAATGGCCGATAGCAGCCATCCCTGGAAGCCGGAGGGCGTTCTGAGCAATCCTATGGGCTCGTTCTGACATGGGAGTTCGAGATGGAGGGATGAGAGAACCTAATGGCTGCTTCTCAGTAAGAGTGGCAGCAACCGATGCAGCTTTCGCACTGACAGAATTGCGAAGTATCCAAGGTTATGGTGGTTCAGTTCAGTTTCAACCTGTGCACGAGACGCCCAAAGGTGTGTTGAAAAGTGTTGCGGTGACTGTTCTGATGACTGGATCGTCTCATAGCATCTCCTTGTGCTGGTATGATCCCTAAAGCCCATGTTTCCTCGCTCTCGTTTTGTTTAGTATTCCACTGGTGATATACTAAACATTCGCGCCACTTACTGACCCACTGGTTGTTTGAGGAAAGAAATAAAGAAAGGCTTAAACCCCTTGTTTTCAACAAGAAATCACCCGCTTAAAAACATGCATCATCTTTGAGGCCTATTACTTATTATGTTAAAAACATGTTAAAAATCATATCGGGATTGGTTCATTACTTGGCATTCACCCCTGGAGGTGGTCTGAGACCCATTTACTGAACCTTTCACTCCTGGCCCTAGGTTTGGTAGGTTGATATGACAATGAAAAAAAACGGCAGACAAATGCCAACTCACAGTTATTAGTAATTTGATGTAATTTGATTAGTCGACTGACCATGCGGCCAAACACTAATTCCTTTTTGGCAGGGTAAAATCGGCCATGAGAGGAACGATGGAACGAATTAAGGTTGAGACAACTTGAAACCAAAAAAACAGCAGATAACACATTAACTTAACACAACATGTTTTTTCCAGAGCATTGGGGTGACTGGGGGAAATCAAGGTTTCTGCCAACGATTCATGTACAAACCAGCTGGGAAAAAACGGCGCAAGGTGTTGGTTTCAGTGCCTCCAGCTAGAAGTTGGTCTATAAGCTAAGAACAGGGTATGCCCATTCCATTGGATGGTTTTATCATACTTTCCCTTTCAACATTGTGATTTGGGGGTACGGCTCTATAAGGACTTTCTTGGACACAGCAACAAATACTATTCCGGAGCAAGTCGGTTGAATATGGTTAGATATACCGTCAAGTCAATAGGCTGAACCGGCACCATCTGTAAGAATTCACAGAGACCTTGCAAGCTGCCGCAATGAGCTTTCGTCACCACATGCAGTTATGAAAAAAATATACCGTGATATACCGTTTGTTTGTTTCCAAAAAAAGGTCTGTATATTATCCCAAAACATATCCCGGCCATGTGTTTTTTCTTTGAGACATATGATATCATATGATGTTCCCATAAAACACATGATCAAACAATATCATAGCCATCATCATATATCCAAACAACTAATCATTGGATTGGTTAATGGGAAAATTTACAGGAAACCATGGATTTTCGAATCACATATAGGGGTTTCCGGTTAAAATTTCCCTTAACCCACTCCAATGACCCACAAAATCATCACAGTTTCCCACAAGAACATCCCCAGGGTCCCAGCGCGTCCCAGGTCCACCTGCGTCAGATCGTGGCGACTCTGCGGAGCAATGTGGACTCCGTGGCCCTGTGCCTGCGCATCTTGGTGATGGTTGAGCCTCCCTGATGGTGATGGGGGGTTGTTTCAATAGGATTTGATATGATTTGATAGGATTTTTTTCATGGGATCTCATGGGATTTCATGGGATCTCATGGGAATTAATGGATTTATATAATGGGATTTAATGGAATTTCTATAAATCATGTCATAGGATTTGAATGATAGGAGGGTTTGAATGTGTTTTTATTATTTCTATGCTGGGGATTGATGGGATCTATGATGTGCCCTTTGGTTACGTGACAGTTTGCTATGGAAAATGAACCATTGATGTTCAAAAGATGATTTTCCATAGCAAACTGTCAATTTACCAGAGGGCAATGGGAAAAGGAGAAAAACAACTGTTTCAGCATCATCTATAGTAGAATCTATAGTCTACCACTGCATCTTTTAATGGTGGACTTGTCCATTGCCAGGAGGGCTTGTCCACGGTTCACCTGCCTTGCCCAGAAAGGGAAACGTAAGGGAAATAAACATGTCAATTGGATTGTCAACTATATATCCCAGATGCTCCATGCATGGAATATTTACCTAGATTTACCCCAAAAGTAGCCCAAATGTAGGTAAATATTCACTACATGGAGCATATGGGTATCATGGATGGTTAAAATCCGAATTTTTGATGACAGAATCATCGAATCCACATGGTGCATCAGGTGTGCTGTTAAACCAGTTCAAGATCCAACACGTGGGTCAACTTTTGTTTGATGATATCTATAGATCTATATACATATATCTACACTTACACTGTTGAATTTTCCTGGTTTACTTTTTCTTTTGAACCTCCATTTGCATACGCTCTGGTAATCAAACATGGCAATGACAACTTCCACTTAGAGACAATGTTCCCAATGAAAAAAACATCTCCATTTAGTTCGGGGCTATCCCCTTGGTCATGTTTGATCACCGGAGGGTACCTCGTTTGGATCGTGAAATCCCAGCCTCTGAAGGTCTGCTGTTTGTGCTGGGCAACTTGACGGAACGCAGCGATCGTTTGCGGACGGTCTTTGCCTTTGAGCCTGGGTGGCGACACTGCTGGGGTGGGAAACATGGAGAGTTTGGTCGCCAATGGGAAGGGAAAAAAACACACAAACCATGTAATCTGGGGGGTTAATAGATCGGTAGTGAATCATCCCACACTAAGCTGCTTACAGACTGGTGGGCAATTAATTATAATTAGCCAGATAATGCCAGATACAGGTATGTCATATTATCCTATGAATCCAGCAATCGATGGCATCCTTGTTATAAACCCAATCGGGTCTGGACTGTATGGTACAATGAGAACAATTTAGTGGATATAATCCATCGAATTCAGAATGGGGATATGATAGGGACATAGAGAGGTAAACCCCATAATCAAAAATTCCCGATTATTTTGCAATTATTTTGGCAAGATAATAATCCCGCATTCTTTGTTTCAGGGATGGTTTATTCTTGGGCTTTCCACGTGAATATGTCCATGCCATCAGCACTCTGTTTGTCAGTCGTTTGATCCAGGATTGCGAGGGAACTGCGCTGGTTCCCGAATTGTTGGGTAACTTGGCTTTTTGGCCCCTAGTAGGTTTGCAGCACCCACTCAAAAGCACTGGAAATCCAATCAGTTCTAAATTGAAGTCTCCCGAACATGTCTTAACCAGAGTGAAATCCATTGATGTCGGCCGTGGGTTTTGTCAAAGAACGCCAAACCATAGATTTGTTCAAGCATAGATTTGTTCAAGCATTTTGGCTTGACCCAAGCCATCTCCATACCTAAAATCGTAAGCGTGGTGCAAATGTAAAAGCAACAATAAACATTGACACAAACTAATCCTATTCATGACCTTTGGCAAGTAAATTTAACCCTTAGTAGCCTGAACGCAATCCCCTCATGATGACCCTTCAATCAGCCAGCCTTCGGTCCATCCCTTGAGGCAAGTATTGGCAGAAGGAACGGCAGCACTCCGCAGAGAAGAGCAAAGCGAACAGCGCGGCCGGCGCCGCCTCGGAGTTTGAGGAGGTCTTAGTGAAGCTGGTGAGGCGGGGGACCACCGTGAGTTGTGGCACCAGTGGTAAAACCCCAATTGAAGATATAACAAACAACAACAACAAACAGTTGGGGATAGTTAAGATCAACCATTATTTAGGGTCATATTAGGGATGATATCCAATTATCTATATCTGAGATATGTCTCAAGTCCCATGTTCTTCCTTTTTTTTTGTTTCCTCAAAAACCTCGTTTCGAATCCCCTGTCACCAGCCGCTGAGTCTCGTGAGGTTGTTGGCCAATGTTGCCATCAGCCCCAGCGCGGGTCCCACCTTAGCAGCCAGCAGTGCGGTCTCGGAACCCTTATTGGACATGCTGGGAGCCAAGCGCATCAGCGACAGCGAAGAACTGGTGAGGGGGACCCAGGGCTGGTGCGGCTGGGGCTATCCCCAAAAGATGGAAGAGTATTCTATCACTATTTCTGTGTTCTTTTTTTACCTTTCATTTTTTTGGAGGTTATAGCATGTTCACAATTATATATTTGATACATGTGTTTAGTATTTTATGCCACTATATGCTGAATGATCTGACTGATGGTAATGAACGTATATATGGTAGTGGTAGCAATCATGATGATAGCAATAATAATGATTTACGTTATAGATCCTTATTGACCGATTAAAGGTTTGTTCACGTCGATGAGATCCCCCTAGCTGATACTTCTACCACAGTAATTTTCTCCTTGAAAACGTAGCGCAAGGTGTATTTTAGCTATTTTTAGCTAGTGGTTCTTGTGTTGTAAAAGAACTGATCCGTTTGTGGGTTGTCCAATCGTATCATCTTCAGTTCCATCGCATGTTCTACCCGTTAACGATGCTTCCAGAAACAGTTCCATCATGCTGACCGCTGGAGCTCCTGGAACCCTGCAGCGGTAGGTCTTAAATGTGGTGGCTGCAATCACCAATTTGCTTTTCTACGATGTGCCAGCGAACCTGCTATTTCACGAGGATGGTGCTGCGGATGGGCACTCTTGTGTTGACGGTTTTCGGGATGGGCATGCGGATGTGGAAGACTAGATGATCGATATAGATGTGGTTGTAAATTCTCAACAGAGTGTGATCTAGCTGATTCTTGGGGCAGACGTTGCAGACTGACTTGGAAAGCCAACTGAGTGGTGAGAAGTGGTTGGGAAGTTGGTGACTAAAACCTGTCTCTCTTTATATAGCAACTGTCCACAAAAGAGATAGAAGAGTTTTCGTAGGATGTTATTCTTTATTTATAGTTTATATATTATATGCATATGTAGCTATGTATATATATATATATGCATTTATATATGCATATAACATATGATATATGATATATTTGTTTAATATGATGGCTTCAGCAGCTCTCACATGTCCTGACTCTCCTGATGGATTTTCTGACTGTCAGGAGAGCAAGCAGTTGCTCTGCAGATTGTTCAGGCCATTGCTGCTGGAGTCCTACAATGCCGCTTGGAGAGGTTGCAGGTTCTTGTCTGGCCCCAAGGAAAGTAGTTTTGGTGATCCATGATCTAGTCAATCTTCTTGCGAGAATCCATCATCATCATCATCATCATCATCATCATCATCATCATAATCCCCATGATGAACATAGATTCCCTTAGATTTCCGTGATTCTTGTCATCCTCTACACAGCTTTTTTTTGGCACATCGACCTTGGTCCCTTCACCTCCAACATCCCGAGGTCGAGGCGCTGGTGGAAACGGCCCGTGCCTTGGGGAATTTGTCCAGACATGCGGATGCCCGACGATGCATGGCCAGCCTTCGCTTGGATGAGATCCTAGCGACCTGGCATGACCTGGCGAAACACCGGAGGAACGAGAGCTGGGAAAAGGTATAGCAGCAGCCGCCAGGAGCGAACTTTGACCTTAGCTTCATGTTGTATCGTTGCATTGGTTCACTTAGAATTTTCATCGTGTAGGTCTTGATTGTCATGGGCATGTAAGGGGTACAGTATCTATGATGAGCCATGCCACGATGGAAGGGATTCGATCGTTTTTATTTTTATTTAAATCCATTTTCCCTGGAACATCATGGAACATCTACTGTACTGTAAGTTTCCTCAGGTCATTCTGTTAGACCATGATGACCGTGACTTGGTCTTCTATTCCTGTGGTGCTTTGGTCAACCTGGCGGCCGAAACTTGGCCAACTTAGTTGGATCGGAAGCTGAGGCACCGTGGATTGCATAGAAACGTTCCAAAGAAACCATGGGATTTCAATGAAATTCCATGTAAACATTTGGTCACCATGAATGTTGATGGATTTCTTAAAGTGCTTGATGCCCAAGTCACTCGGTTAGATTATGTTAGATGGTCTCTGGCATGCTAAGGCTTTGTGAGCAGGGGTTTCGAATCAGTTTGACATTTCTTTGGTGTCTCAGTATGTTTGCTATGGTTGTGAAATTACTGTCAATTTTGGGATGCTTGTGTCAATTTTGGGAAGCCTACAGCATGAGTCACCTGCCAATATTTTTTGAGTGTCAAACTTCTGAACCCAGACTAAGACTGTTGAAACTTTATACCATTGTATACAATGGTTCCATGATATTGGGGAGTTTCACCTAGAAAAGTAGCAATCGCCAATCGCCAAAAAGATCAAAAAGTGACTCACCCAGCTTTTTGCTTGGATTTCTCTGTTCCATCTGCTTGGGTAGCATCACTCCATGGTGCCATGATTCCCTCAGGACTCGGAGTGCATCCCACGTCTCGCGGGGTCCACACCCGCGGTGCAGAAGTTGGCCAAACTGCTGGGAGACGCGCCCTGCAGCGATCCCATGCTGCAGCTGGTGGCGGCACCATGGCAGAGACACTCCAAAACTGGTGCGATTTTTTTTAAGAATCCAGCATCCCCCGCGTTGAACGGGAATCTTGTGGTGTTCATTCCATGTTGGAGTAATTCAAAAGCAAGGTCCTCGCGGATGATAGTCATATACACAGTTGGTTTGATTTTTGTCGGTCTGCTGTCCTTCACTTTTTTCCGCCCAAGGTGAAGGTGCTGACCAACCTATCACTGGACTCCCGTGCTGCTTGGCCCGTGGAGGATGTGGAACTGGTGCGCAGTGTGTTGGCGCAGAGCATTGCGGACAGCCAGGAGCCGTAGGCTGGAGGCTGGGGGTTGGTGCTTGAGGGTTTCAGGATGTTGAAGCTTCGAGGAAGATGGGTGGCTGAAGTAGAAGTGGTGGTTGACATTGGATGTTTTGTATGATGGCATGAGGTGAAGGTGGCAATGCTTTGGAAGATGTGAAGCCCACAACATGATGGAGATGATATGGGGTCATGTTCCGCCCTTGGCCTAAACGGCTCCGACAATAGACGTTTGTATGTCTTGATATCTGTTGAGATATCTAATATCATCAAGACATGTTCTCACACTATTTGACGCTATCCAGCATTATCATAGCATGGTCCTATCTGATTTGACGTCATAGCATGCCCTAAAACGATAGAAGTTGGTAACATGTACATCCCACCAACATCGTGATGATTTACTTTTCTATATTCTTTCGGGCTTGCAATAATCATTTTGAATCATTCGTTCTCACCAGAATATCACCATAATATCACCAGTTGGTAGATGCTTCATCCCATTAGAATCATTTATAATCACAGTGTTTCATAGTTCCCAATAGTTACCCTCTGGAAAAACCAACATTACTATGGAAAATCACAATTTTCAATGGGAAAATCCACTATTTCTATGGCCATTTTCAATAGCTATGTTGGTTTACCAGAGGGTATCAACCATTCTCAACTGCTGCAGGATTTCGCAACCATCCACAGTAGCAGTTTCCGGGTCTCCCGGTTCTCCAGGAGGTCGCCGGGGACGAGGAGAGGCAGCAACTGATTGACCTGGCCCGACACCTGCAAGGGCGCCTGCCGGCCGTGCCATGCTGGGAATGGCGTTCACCAATGTTTACCAAGAAATCTGTGGATTTAATATGTGTTCATATGATTTATTAATGGGATTTAATGGGATTATGATGGGATTTGACATGATTTAATACCTATAAAGAATTCATGGCTAACAGGTTAACAATGGAATTGAGGGTATGAAACCATCATAGCCAATCATTGACCAGCAAGTGCGTTACACAAAAATGAACGTATATATGGCCTATGGGGATATTTGATGGAATATATCCATTGGATTCTATAGGCATGTAACTTAGCAAATTGGGTTTGGGGTTGTCCAACAGATTTCGTGGCAGTGCCGATCCAACTTCTTCCCCCTGCCTCAGTTCGTGTTTTTGCATGTTGAACTGCATCAGATAGACCCAATGAGTGTCTTTGGCAGTTCTTTTCTGGTGGCAACTGGTGGGGTCGCATCCCAAATTTCCCAGGCTCCAGACCCCCCCGCGCCGGCCACTTCAGCGCCCGCGGACGGACAAGAGGATGTGCTGGAGACTTGAAATGGACTTGGCAGTTGATAGTCATCTAAAATGGAGGATTGCTATTTTTTGGATTTCAACAGCCCAAAATTGGGATTTTAGATTTAGATGGAATGAAGGGTGCGCACATTGCGATGTCCACACCAGACATGGTGATTTCATCAACCCTTGGGATGTAGCTGGTCAGTTCCAGGGGTGATGTGACTGAAGTGATGGTAAACTATGGTAAAATAATGAGCATGTAGCTGACACAAGCAGCGAAAATGTGGATTTGATTGATTTCCCATCCAAAAAAATGGGGCGTAACCAACCACGTGTCACTATTAGCCGACAAGTCCCGACACAATAACATAGATTAAAGATGGCTCGTATTTGAGTGGAATGAGGGTTGTAACCATGAGGGAGCTTGGAGAACAGCAAGACATTATAAAGATTGCCTTGAAAGCAGCAACCAAGAACATAAGCTGCAAGAGTGGGATGGATGCCGTGAAAGCTGCGAGGATATGGAGAAATCAGTTGCAAAGAACATGCTCTCGTGCCAACTGGGACAGGGGGCTACAAGCTGGGAAGGGAATGGAATTGCCAATCCTGGAAAGCAAGATGCAACCAACAATCGTGGTGGATTCAGCTACACTTCATGTTCCATCCTGCTGCCAAGGAATGATGGCGGTGAACGACTGTTGCGGTGATGGTTTTGGGCGAAGCATAGCTGGAAACGACCGCCTTCAAGGAGTGTCTATTTGAATTTCCCTGCTGGGTTCACTTTTTGAACTTGATATGGGACCTTTAAGTTAAAGAATTCTGAGGATCTGAAAAATCCAGGTAAAATCATCCACCTACAGGTTCCTCTAATTTCTTTACTCAGTTTCCTGGTATTTTTGCTGCTGCTGATGTTTGAGTTTGTTTGGTGGGAGTTTGCTCGCCATGTTTCGCCCAGACTGGAGGGCTCACAGACATAGTCCTCGATAAGTGTTTCACCCCCGTTCTCACCCTGCAAAATTGGCCGAGCCACCTGGGTTTTTCTTTCGTTCATGGGTAGATCAGAATGTTTCGTATTCCCCTCTGGTTATCTAACATAGCCATGGGAAATCCCCGAACTAAATGGAGGTTTATAATGCTGGGAAAATCATCCAAAATTCGCCATTTTCCATGGCTATGTTATGTTAAATAACCAGAGGGTATCAGAGGGTAAGTTTTTTTTTGTCCGCATGCTGTACGTCCAATATACATCAATATGCACGCATCCCACGGGTTACTGTACATAGTACTCGTACATACATGATTCAGGATTTGTTGTCATCTACTATTTCTCAGGTTTCGAAAGGTTCCAGCACTCATACCCCGAATTCAATAGCTTCAACGGGGAAAAACTATCACCCAGAACTGATGGACCAGCTGCAACTCTTGAGTTCGACTTGTAGGACTGAAAACAGGAGGTTTGACGGGAAAGCAAAAACAATAGTTTATCCATGCAGTTTCCCTCATTACATAGCAAACTGATAGGTTGGTCAATTAGGGAAGACCAGTATATTCTGGGAAAAGCCTTGCTTTCTGCTACAGTACCAATCAATCATTGACCAAACCAGGTTGGGTCTTTGTCCGGGAACCTCCAGTGCAGAGGCAGGTTGGGTTGGGCAGTTGCCAGAGGTTGGCTTGTCTGAAAACAAGCCCCAACCCCAAATGCCATGGTTTATCATCATATGAATATTTTTCCCCACCACATCATGTTTGTTCATGTGGTTTATCATAAAAGCATGTTTGTGTTTTATTTGTGTTTGTAATTTTCTCCCAAAATCAAATAACATAATGTTTTGTCATCATTTGCGGGTATGCCCCATTTCAGGACACAGCCCTGTTTGTGTTTCATTCCAAGGTTGGAATTGTTTGGAATTGTAGTGGTTATGGGTCAACTTGGATGGTTTGAGACTCAAAATGGCCAAGCCCCATGACCAGGGCGAATATAGGCAATAGGCTTTCACTCAAACTGGTGCTTTGTCAGACCAGCCAATGTTAGGTGAGCCAAAGGCGCAGCTGGCACAACTTCTATAATTCAATTGACATTGGGTTTGAGGCAGGGGCTTCGCTCAAGACACGGCTTCAAAGCAGAGATTGTTCTCTAGGAGCCCAGGGGCAACATAGGCATAGATGCTAGGTCTCCAATAGCAACACGATAGAAACATTGGTGACTCTGATGGCTGCACAGCCAATTACTATCAATTACTACTTGGACGAAGCTCCTCAACAATGCACTAAATAGATCTAAAATGATCTAAATAGGCATGCTGGTTGCTGTAAATTGGCTCAACACTCAATTTCTCTATTTTAGACCAGGTCCTGGATAGTCACTCCAAATGCTGTAATGGCTGCAAAGCAGTACCACGTGAAACCTGGACCCAGGTCCTCCCTTTGATAGCGGTGTTGGCTGGGAAGCCATGTGCTAGATGGACCCAGGTCCTCCCTTTGATAGCTGTGTTGGCTGGACANGATGGACCCAGGTCCTCCCTTTGATAGCGGTGTTGGCTGGGAAGCCATGTGCTAGATGGACCCAGGTCCTCCCTTTGATAGCTGTGTTGGCTGGACAGCCATGTGCTAGATGGACCCAGGTCCTCCCTTTGATAGCGGTGTTGGCTGGGAAGCCATGTGCTAGATGGACCCAGGTCCTCACTTTGATAGCTGTGTTGGCTGGAAAGCCACACGGTTCTGCACCCAGGTCCTGAAGAAGCACTCGAAAATGGCACTGCTTGGTGCGGTTGACTGCTAAGCTTTCGGCGAAGGCATGTCGCAACAGGTCCAGAGATGTCGGAATTTTGGGCGGGCTGGCAGCAGCATCACCAGGTGTCCCAAATGCGCCTGGAATCAAGTCAGCACAGCAGGAATGGCATTCTCCATGGTTGCTTGATTTCGAGCTCAGCCCGTCTCTTTTGGCACATGACGATTGTTGGAAATTCATCCCTTAATCAATTAACCGGCGCGTGTGAGTGTTTGACCAGGATACATCCGTGACCAGACCCATGGTGATTTGTCAGCTTTTGACATTTTTGACTATCCTACTGTACAATGTTTGTGTTTCCATGTTGTTCTTCATTTTTCTCACTCCCTAGGGCTCCAAGTTGCTTCTGAGACTGTATTTCTGGGTATTTTTTAGGGCCAAAAAACACATTCTCGGATGCTATTTGGAGCACTCGGGACTATAAAACCCCTATGACAACCAACATCAATCATTATTTATCAACTATATCCCATGATATTTTTGATGCTGAACACCTTCAACCAGTATTTCTATTTGTGGATCTTCCAACATCGCCGTTGCGAGGCCCATTTTGCCCGTGGAAATGTTGCACCTCCAGGGGTTTCCAGCCAGGCCTGTGAGGGATAAACCCGGGGTATTTTGGTGGGAAAATGCTGGGCAAATGCAATTTTTATATGATGTTGTGCTCAGAAACTGATGCGGAGAGATCACTGTTACACATTCCCAGCTATGCATGATTGATTTGACTCAGAATGGGGTACCAAAAAGGATGGTTAATCAATGTCAGTCATCATGTTCCCCATGAAATTCATTGGGTACCATGGCATACCCCATTTTCAGATAGACAGCATTGGAACATCCCACTGCTACATCCCATGACATCACCATGTTTGTTTCTGAATAATCCGTTTAAAGTTGGTTATAGACACCATTTGCGGTCATTTTGCAGCTAAGGAATGTTGCTTAGTTCAGCTGTTTCCCTGGTGTTTCCTGTATAAACATTGTTAAGCCATCATCGTCGACCGTCAAGCGTTTTCATTCTTTGATGACACCGGAGTGTAAACTGTTATGTTCTCCTATTGTTAGTCCCATTCTTATCTCTATCGAACCATAGAAACAATCTTACATTCCCATTAAATATAATGATTAATCCTTCATTTTTCGTAGAAACGCCAACGCATTCCCGTCGAACTCTCCTGTCCGTGCTCCAGCAACACGGAGCGTTGCACAGGGATCCCATGCTGGCCAAAGCGTTGCAAGGATTGACCGACCAGGACGTAGCGCGCCAGTTTGGATGTCCGCAAACTGGAGAGAATACGGGTCGCACATGGGGGTTTGCAATCTGTTTGTATGGGAAATAATGTTTACTATGAATAGGTAACATATATATTATTATACACAACCTTAAAAATTATAAATGTGTGTGTGTGTATGGGTTTTGTGGTTTTACATGGTTTTACATACACAGTGTTCCTGTAATATGTTCTTTGCCAAAGTTTCGCCAGGAGGTCCTGATGGGGGCTGGAAACGCGATGAGCGCCTGAGACCCAGAGCTGTGTGTCTGGGGTTGTCCCCTTAAAGAGCAACCCCTTCGTCCTAGTAATGATAGTAATGTGGGAAACCAGAAACATAAAGCCATATTTGGGGACGGTTATACCACCCACAGGAACCGTGATTTTTTGGTTTATGGCCCTTTGTGGCATTGGGTTTGCCACAGTATTAAATCAATCCCAAGAACTCATGGTTTAGTATTGAACCTGATCATTTTGGATATGGGGTGTATTTAATATTGGGGTGAGCTATGAGTTCCAGAGGAATTTCGGGGTTCGTTTTTTCAGACAAATCAACATGGTTCTGTCATAGGCTAGTCATAGATCAAGATTGAGGTACCTCGAGGCAATCTTGTGTGCCATTTGCTGGGATTGAACAATGCACATTTTGAACTTTTTGGTGGTATACCCAAACATGACCCATCCCATATGTATTTTCCTTTGGTTTTTTTTATTGGCATCATTACACATTTATAATCAGTTATACTGTCTCACGTGTTGCGCAATTTTGGAAGTTGTTGTTTTTGAGTGGAAGGCATAGAGGGTATGGTCCCAGCATGTCCCAGCCTCCCACCTTGTGATTTCTAGGTGCCGGTCATTGGTGCAGTTTTGGCTGATGTTTTCGTCAAGACGCTGGTTGGCAGGTGCGCTCGCCCAGCAACACCATGGATTTGCCATGTTGACACGTGGCGCTTGAGCTGTTTCCCCTTTTTTTCGGCGACTGCAAAACCTGAAATCAAGCAGAAACAACCAAAAACACCCCAAAACCACCAACATCAGCTCGTGTTTTTGCATGTTTTTCATCTTCCCCAGGCTGGATGTGGCAATGGAGGCCCCAGGGTCGGGATCAATCTTCAGTCAGGTGTCGGTTTCAGTGTCAGGTGGTAAATTGCTGTTGGTTGCAGTTGTTTTGTTTGAACCGGACTTGACCTGGCTGTGATTTCATAGGGTCATGCTCCTGAATTTGGATGATTGTCACCTTATGAAAAGCATGATGATCCTTACATAGATCATCGATTTGGTGGGTTTAAGTGCGCTTTGGAACGGATATCATGGTGCCTATCAATGACTTCCGGTGTCACCAAGACAGGTTTCCGAGTCCGAAGAAGACGATGAGGCGTTTCGCCGGGGGCAGCGACTGTCACTGAGGTGTGGCTTTTCGGCACTGGCACAAGTTGACTGGGAAAGTGCCCAGCGGCATGGACCATAATGACATAGATTACGTGATGTTTTTTCAGATGTTGAGACAGAGAGGGATGATTTTCCGACCCCATGAACCACCATGGTTGAGGCGCATGGTGCGAGTTTTCCTCGCTTCAAATGCGGCTGCTGGTTGCATCTGAGGCGCGCGGTTGCGGTTGGGGTGCGGTTGGGGCGGTGGGGCAATGGATGAAAGGAATTCTTGGATTTGTTAGAGGAGTGAAAAATATGGAACTTGAAAAACTCAAATGTCTAAAAGATCATTCATTGTCCAACTGTGAAAAGCTTTGGAATGCGTTGGGGCAACACAACGGAAAACATGTTGGATAGGTGTATTGTGGTGTGCATTTGCTCGTGGAATCTTTGCAGGAGATTGGCGGATGGTCCTGGGCAGCAGTGGGACCCAAGGGAGACTGGGGAAAATCCATTAAAATCCTGGATTTTTGTTGCGTGTCGTAATGATCACGGAGATTTTTATGATGATTTCATGGGAATGTCATGGAATGACAAGAAAAATCGCGCATTTTCCAGCTAGATATGCCCAATTTCATGGTGATTTTATGTGATTTCGGTGCTACCACTGCTTCTTGGAGGTCAATCTGAGTTGGGAGAAGTGTGATCCTCTGTCAGCTTTTTCACACGCTGCTTGATTTGCCTACCCACAAAACACGTCACTTTCCCTGCACGAGGCGGCCTTGATGCCCTTCAACCACCCAGGGGGCTGCTGATCTGAGGTTAGCGCAGGAGGGGGTGAGCATCCACTCAGGGCGACGCAGTGAGAAGCTGCTGCTGGGACGAGATGCCAGGCACGGACGATGGCCAAATTATCAGAGCCGGGCTTGGTTTGGAGGTATTTTCAACATCCCACTGGCATGCTACATGCCGTGACCCACTCTTTGTAGAAACCTATTTCTTTATGGATGGGTGAACCTTGCTTGATGACATCAGGACCCCGGGATATTCCACTAGAACCCACCCGTTGTGTGGTTTTGAGGAGAGCATCTGGTCTGGTTTTGGAGGCCAGCGGGGCAGTTCGCCACAGAAGTGGAAGGGCCAATTGACACCGGGCGTGACCACCAATCCAATCAACCAATCTCAGAATTGGGAGAGAGATTGAGAGAGGGAACACTCAACAGGAACGCATCAGTTTTTAACGGTAAAAACCAGGCTTTCAGCCAAACGTTCCCTCTCACCAACACCCCCCCAAAAAGAATACAATCCAATCAGGCAGACCAATGCAACCAGCCTCTGGAGCCAGGCCCAAAGTGGTCCCAAAAGCCATAAATCGGTGCTGAGCCGTTTGCATGCGGAGATCATCCCAGGCGAAGTGGAAGGGGGAGAGCAACATGGTGAATGGATGGGGATTATGGGCCGATTGATTTGTGTTCGTTTGGCTTAATTTTTGTGGGTGAACCTTTCCCATGTGACTTGGCTTTAGTTTCTGGTTTCAAAGCTGAGTCGCTTTGTCATGAAACAACCGTTGCTTGGAGTTCCGTCTTGAGGGGGTCCACGTCACAAAAGCAACTTGAAACCGATAGAATCGGATCGGACTACTTCTGGGGATTGCTCAGATGCATCTCATGTTTCTAAACATTCTAACGTTGTGAAATCAAAATATATGGGTATGGCTCAAAATTATTAAACCTATATTTGGTTGGTTTCTCTTAATTCACTATTCTAAAAATGACAATTTTTGGTACCACAATTTTGAGCCATAGCCATATATGTGTGGATTCCAAACCCTTCAAACCTTCCGCCCTTCCGACCCCTTCTGAATTTCTCTGTCCGAAAGCCAGGTCGCCAGCCTTGCGAAGCGTTCCTGCCAGGGTGACCTAGAGCTTTATAGCCTTATAGCTGGGAACTTCTAAAAAGGCAGAACTATGTCATAATTCTGCTGATCAAAGGTGGCCTTCTAGTCGATGTTAGAATCAATCGCATGTATGATCTATACTGATGTCTGATATGTACGCAATTTGATCAAGTGGGTTATGATGGAGTTGGATATTTATTAACATATTGTTGGACAATCCACTGATCGAATCTAGGGATTGAACCGGCAGCAGTTTAAGGGGCTTAACTTGACTCACATAACCAACATTGGTTTAAGGTGAAAATTGCAGGAAACCCCATATTTGATGGTCAAAAAAACATATAAAGACTATCTTTTCCTATAGATTTTCCAATGAAATAAAGTGGAACCAGATAACGCTTGCCATCCAAGGCCTTGTTTTTTCCCTCCCAAACGCCGATATCGTCCCAAGGCGAGATTTGGGCAGCACCAATGGCACCTGGGTGCTGGGAAAAGGCCGAGTGAACCCGCAGGATGTGGATGGAGAGGCCAGAGATTCACTGCCGCCCTGCTGGAACGGGGGATTTAGGAATGACCTTGGCACTCGGCATGGACTTGACAGTTTTTGGAACGGCAGCGACCATAGGCATTTGAAATTATTTTAATCTTTTTGAACATCGGCCCCCCCAAGAAATAGACCAAGATATCCAAAGAAATGACGGGAAGGGATCGGTAAAATCAGTGCTAAACTCGGAGGGTCATCGACAGGCGCTGGCTTCTGGGGACGAGATCTCCTTAGGAGTAGATCCTGCGACGTGGCAAGGCTGGGACGCTGGGACTGGGCCGTAGATGGTGTAGGTGATGAGGGGGATGGGATCAAACGGTTAGGAATTGTACAGAGAACAGTGATAGAAGGGTGGAAGAAGGGGGTGGTAAATATACCAATCACTGAGGATGATGATGCCAGTAGTTGGGCTGGCGCCCTTATCAAACATAGCAGTTGTGATACTTCAGCCCTGGCCCTATCAGGCGGGGGCTGGTGTGGACGTTGGATGGTGATGGATGTGCCTCAGATTCTATGTACAACAGAAGAGACTCTTGATTCGGAGAACATTTACCTAGAATTTAGAATTTCACCCCACAGCCTTATTTTCAGTTGCATTCAAGGACTAGGTCCTCCAAGGCTGAATACAAGATCTTGTATCCTTTTGTGGCATCTTGGGGTCGGTTATAGTTTCAGAAAACACCCAAGAACCAAGTTTCAGATCTTCCCATCTCTTCACATACCCCAAATTCAATGAACTTCAGAGAGTACAGTCGGATTTGCGTTACTTGTTCTATGTTTTTCTTTTGATAGCTACCACCTCATGTCATTTTCCAAGCAGGTTCCACCGTTTGGTCCTGCTACTGTGTGAAGGCTCGGGACCGCCCGACCCGGAAGACTTCCGCTTCCTCTTTCGCGTGGAGATGCACCTGGACAGCAGTGCTAGAGTGGAGGATCCAAAGTGATCCACAAAAAATCATTCCCTTAGAAATATGACAACAAATTCTCATCATTTCCATAATTTCTATAACATGTTGATCTATAATATACTATAATTAGTTTTCTGTGGATGCTTCCCCAACCCCCCCTCCAGATCCTCCGGACATGTCCCTCTTCAAGGCCCAGCCCCAAGCGCCGGCGCCTGAGCGCCGGCGTACCGCCGAACCCCACGGCACCGCACCCGACGGTGCCGTCTCCGTCGCCCTCGGCGGAAGCGCTGCCGTCGGCGGCGGAGACCATCGCAGCGCTGGAGATGGAGGAAAAAACGTGGTGGGAACGGTGGTGACAGCTGAATCTGAGGCAATTTTTTGATGTGTATATATATATATATATAAGGGGTATACTTGGAGGGTCTGGACTCATCATTGGGATGATGATGACCTTCTTTGGCCACCTTCAGTCACTGAATCTTTGCTTGCACCTGTTGGTGCACCGATATTGGGCTCATTGGGCTCAGACTGAACAATTCATGAGTTTGAAGGCCTGCAGATGCACCAGAGTCTAAGCCAGGTAGCCAGCCAGAGTTTCTTAACTTCGAGGTCCTCGCCCCAAAACCGTGGCTTGGAAATAAGGCAGGTCATTGACTTTATACAATGAACAAACTTGATCAATTTGACATTCACATGCCAATTGCTTTGAAATCTTGGAATATACATCTATGTAGTATCTACATATATCTACATATTATATATTATATAATTATATATGTATATATGAGTAGACCAGTCAGTCCAAACCAATCCAGAAAGCATTTGGAACTTGCATGAATTTGCACTGCCCCTCTTGCGGCGTCGCAGCTGCAGACACGTCGCAGAGCTTTCCGTCTGGGGGCGGTGCTGTGCTTGCAGCACTCATGGCGGCCGTGGAGCGGATGTGAAGCCGAGGTGACTGGGCTTGGTACCTGCATGGTTAGAAAGCCTGCTTGGGAGGTTCTTCAAGTGAGCTACCACCAAAAAGGTCTAAACAAGAGATATGTATTGGAATGGAATATGGGTTAAAACCTGCAAAAACGAAGGCGACCCTATCTAAAGAAGGCACACCTTACACCAAAGTTTGTTGATAGATTTCATTTGAGCAGCGAACGTCAAGAATGGTGCATCATGGAGTTCCTGTTTGGTCTTTCCCTGTCTTTCGTTGCCTTCCTTCCTTTGGTTTCCTTTCTTGCTTTTATGCCTTTCCTTTCCGCCTTCGTTTCTGCCTGTCAATCTCGGATTTTCTTTT
>BGPT01003576.1:1246-26046 GCA_003297045.1 Symbiodinium sp. clade C Y103 | reverse complement strand
GCGCCACTCGAGCGCTCTCCCTGATTCCAAGGGACTTGGAGAAAGCAGAATCAGGATCTTGGGCTGCTTCAAGTAGTTCCAAACGTTGAGCCTCGTCATCATCCAACAATGAGCCCGGGATTCTGATCTCGGAGACGCCGAGAACCCACTGACATGGAGAATATCCATTGGGTCTTGGAAAAGAGTTGCGCACCTGAGAAATGATGGTGCTCGCCAGAATCATGTCTTCCAAGCCACTGAGCTGCATCTCGCGCACAGTCTTGTGCAGGATCTCTTTCCAAAGATCGCCAGTTCGTTCAACTTTCCCTTGTTGCCATGGAGCTTCAAGTGGGACAGTTTCTTGCTCAACGCCAAACTGCTTCAAGTAGTCGCTGAAGTAGGCAAGGTATTCCTTTCCTCTGTCAACTTGGATGGAGTGAGGAAGACCAGCCCATGAACTCCAGCAAGTGAGGAAATGTCGCAGAACAGCTTTCGAAGCAGGTGGTCCTTGTGCTTGACCAAGGCAAGAAACAACTTGATATCCAGTGGCTTCGCAGATGATGTTGAGGAAGGAGAAATTGGTGNATCAATCTGCAAGTGGTAGTTGAAAACATATCGGCTTGGAAGCTTCACAGGCTTTGGCCGCCGGCGCTTGATGCTGTCGCCACAGGAGTCGCAACTCAAGAGGTCAGCGCCATAGATCGCTTCAGCAGTGGCTCCCTGTCTCCTCAGGATTCGTTGCAAAGTGGTGTTTGTTGGATGCCCAAACTGGACATGCAAATCGCGGAGAATCTTCCGCAGCTCCGGAGACACAGTCAGCCATCTTCTGCGCCTTTCGGCTTCGGTGATGTTGAGGACAGGGTCCAGTTCAGCAACCTGAGAGGCTCTGACAGAAGCATCATCAAGATGTTGTTGAGGTTGTTCTTGAACATCACCATCTTGGATTGGGAGAGGTGCAGCAGGCTGGCTTGGTCGAACATAGACCGGAGGAGCATTGTACTGGTCCACAAGTCGAGAAACACGGCCAGTTGTTCGTCTCCTCTTGGGTNAGGTGCAGCAGGCTGGCTTGGTCGAACATAGACCGGAGGAGCATTGTACTGGTCCACAAGTCGAGAAACACGGCCAGTTGTTCGTCTCCTCTTGGGTCGCTGACCAGGTGGTTGACCTTCAGCGGGTCGCACTTCAGCAGGAAAGGCATCAACCACACCTTGAGCTGCGGTAGACTCAGCAGAGCCTTGTTGAAGCATGGCTTGGATCACCAAGTCGTTGAGCTTGTCTGGCCAAACAGAGGCCTGTGAGGTTCTGGAGCCATAGCAATTGTTGCCTTCCAAGGGCTGATGTTGATGTTGGCCATCGCAGATGCAATCTTTGAAAACNGTGAGGTTCTGGAGCCATAGCAATTGTTGCCTTCCAAGGGCTGATGTTGATGTTGGCCATCGCAGATGCAATCTTTGAAAACAGTCTCGGCAGTCAGCAGGGAAGTGATGTAGATGGATGGCTTGTAGTTGGGAAGTCCACTTTCAAGATCTTTGTATCCAACTTGACAGCCATCAGCGCGGATCACGATCAAGGCTCCTTGCCGAATCAAGTCCACAACTTCGGCAAGTTCATCTTCCATGAGCCATTGGGAACCAAGAGGTTGTTCCACAAAAACGTGCCGCTTGGCCTTGATGCGGCCAGTGATCACTTTGCTGACATGCCGCAGGATGGGACGTCCTGCTTCTCGAAGTTCCATGACTGTGATTGCAGCCTTGCCACCCTTGGAGAGATTGAAACGAGACCAATTCCCCCATGGTCCACAGGGCTGAGTGATAACTGTGAGGNATTGCAGCCTTGCCACCCTTGGAGAGATTGAAACGAGACCAATTCCCCCATGGTCCACAGGGCTGAGTGATAACTGTGAGGAATGGGTCTTCAACTTGGGACGATAGCCCTTGGTGCTGGCCGCATCCCATTCTGAGCTACTGGAATCCAAAGGGATGCCGATGGAAAGTCCAAGGATAATGGCCATCAAAGAAAGGCCCATCTGGCCGGCAAAGAGCTGTTTCAGCCAAGTCTTGCCATAGNGAACTTGCCGGAAAGGACTTGCTGGCGATGCCAATCTTCGCCATGCACGGCATGTTGCCATTCTTCAAACTTCTTGTCCTTCCGGTTGGTGCTCTTGCGCACCTTGAACTCATCTGGATGATCTTGGATGTAAGAGACATCCTCACAGCAAAAACCTTGTTCTCTTAGATCTTGATGTGACATTGATGGGATTTCGCCAGAAGCAATGGCACGCTCGTAGCTTGCGATCTCTTCACGCCACATCTCAAGGTCTGCATATCGATCCAGTACGTCATCAAAATTTGGCCATCCAGGTCGAAGAGATGTACCTGGTCAGGATCAGAAGGATCAAGAGGAGGAAGTACAGATTCCCAGTGAGCCCAGTCGATGGGGTCTGATGGCTTGTTGTCAGGGGAATCTTCCTCAGTGGCCAAAGCAGTTTGTGCGCCTTCATGATGTGCTGGAGATTCAGCGTAGTCATCCAAGCAGTTCAAGTCAAAGTCCAAGAGACTCACTGCGAGGTGACCCTTTGAGGTCTTGATCAGCTTGAGAGTGACGCCGATCTTCTTGAAGGTGACTTCGCCGGATCCAATGTCAATCACGGTCTCCAACTGTTCCATAAAAGGTCGTGACAGAAGCAAGGGAAGTCCACCAGGAGCTTCTGCACTGTGGAGCTCACCATTGACCCCGCCAATTCCAATGGGGAAGACTTTGACCGTGTTGCTGGCAATCTCACCATCAACTCCCTTGAAAGACTGGTGCTTGAGGCGTCGCCGGCTAGAAAGTCCAAGCTTACCGAGCTCAGCCTCAAATGATTTTGACCAGTTTTCACCATGCATGGTGCGGGTACAGCCAGGGTCCAAGATGGCTAATCCCGGAGGATCTGAGGGAGTGGCAGCGAAGTTGAAGTCCAAATCCAATCGATCACCAGCATTTGGATCATCTTCGGTCATCAAGACCTCGAAGTCATGAACCTGAATCACTTCAGGGTGGTGGATGTCAAGGCACAGAGGAACTCGTATGCATCGATGTGCGATCATCTCATCAGGATGCTGAGGCCTCTTGGAAACTCGAGGTTGGCCTGACTTCCACATTCGAGTCACGGCAGAATGGAGAAGCTTTGCTCTGCCGTACAGGTAGAAAGCCAGTCGAAAGTGGTCTGGCGTCATGGGCTGGTCCTGCATGGCGGACATCAAAGTCTGGGTGCAAAACGCTGATGCCTCAGGACTGGAAGAGACTTGCTCGAAGGTGTAGCCTGCATAGGGTGTCTCAGGGCCACATGGTGTCTGATCACTTGGAAGAGGTTGGAGGACATCTTGATCTTCCGTGGCCAAAACTGGAAATTCAGGCGGATCTACACCAGGGGCAATGTAAATTCCATAGGCCCAAAAACGTGGTTCTTGGTTCTGAGCACGGACAATCTTTGCAGTCTTGGGGCCCGACGCAGGCTCAGAGCCAGTGGTGGATGGAGGACCACACATGACCTCCCAGGTTGTGGAGTGAGGAGATCCAGAAGGGCTCGAGGTCGGAGCAGCTCTTGAAGGTGATCTGCGGGGATATCCATGAGGTGGCTCAAGCGCAGTGCGATCTTGTTCTTCTTGGATTGCAGCATCTCGAACTCGACAAACACTCGCAAAAAGCTCTCGAGATCGTGCCGCACTGCCCCACTTGGTGCACAGGGCAATCTGAACAAGATAGCGCCAAAGCTGCTCTGGATTCTTGCGCCTGGCACTGATCACCGTCTTGTCGCACTCAGAACTTTTGCAGGTGACATGTCTGGTATGTCCGTTGGCACCACGGTGGTATTCACGTTCATCACCACCGAGATATGAGCTGTGTTGACACAGTTGTGTGTCTTTCAATACCATCAGCACTTCCGCTGATGCAGGCAAGGTATCAGTGAAACTTGCTCCAAACATGTACTCGAAGGAGTCAAGAGCGGTCATCTCGTCGACGATGAANTACCATCAGCACTTCCGCTGATGCAGGCAAGGTATCAGTGAAACTTGCTCCAAACATGTACTCGAAGGAGTCAAGAGCGGTCATCTCGTCGACGATGAAGAAAGATGCTCTGGTTGGAGCGACAGGCATCTTGGCATTTGACGCATTGGGCTCATCATCAAAATCGCCTCCACGCTCAAGTGCAGTTTTGTTGGCATACTCAAGGGACTGCACATCGTCANACAGGCATCTTGGCATTTGACGCATTGGGCTCATCATCAAAATCGCCTCCACGCTCAAGTGCAGTTTTGTTGGCATACTCAAGGGACTGCACATCGTCATGAGGCATGTCATACGCAGGAACCAGGTCATTCGCTGGGATCAAGTCAGACTTGAGAACCTGGACATTCTGTGCAGACATGTCATACTCAGGGGATTGGACATTCTTGGAAAGGATGTCATTCGCAGGAAACTGGGCATTCGATGAAATGAGGTCATTCTGAGAAACAAAGGGCTCGACAACCTTGCGCTCATCCACAAACGTGACATANAAACTGGGCATTCGATGAAATGAGGTCATTCTGAGAAACAAAGGGCTCGACAACCTTGCGCTCATCCACAAACGTGACATAGTTGCCAGCCGCATCATCAGATTCCAAGGACTCATGAAGGACAAAGAAAGCGCTCTTCTTCTCGGATTTCTTCTTGGGCGAGTTGCTCGGCGACTTGCCCTTCTTCTTGTTCGGACAGGAGTCATCACCAAACCAATGTCCTTTCTGCTTGCAGCTCGTGCATGTAGTGACGCTCTTCAGGAACTTCACCGCATTGTTCCGTTGCTCACGAGCTTTGGAGTCAAAGGAAATGTCACCAGAGGCCTTGAAGGGAAAGGACTGCTGAGATCCCGAAGAACCAGAAGAGCCTTTGTTCTTGCCCTTCCCCTTGCCCTTCTTCCGATACTGCATCACAGTGGCAAGTGCATCAGCCACCTCAGCATTGTCCTCATAGCCAGGGAAGTCTTGAAGAAAGGCATCCAGTGTTTCATCCCCCAAAAAGGACTCAGCACCGTCATGGGGAGGACCATCGTAGTGCTCCTCATTCTGATAGTCTGGCTCTTCATGGTACGCCTCATCATCGTCATAGTCATAGGTATCGCCATCATCCGCAGCATCATAGGTCTCATCAACGTTGTAGGAATGCTGAGGTCGGCCACCACGGCCTCGTCCAGTCTGCCGCCACTTCGGCTTCAAGAGGATGCCAGTGTCACGGCTCACCTGCCGACTGCATCCAAGGTAATCCTTGCGGATCACAGGTTTGCCAGAAGCTTGAGGGAATTGAATCCGCATGGCATTGGCGACCTTCTCAAAGTCGTAGTCATTGTTGACCGAACTGAGCACACTGACTTGCTCCTTGTGGTCCAAGCCTCCAAAGATGAGCAACATCATAGCACGCAAGTTCTTGGAGACCATGGTGCCCTTGCTCATTTCCTCAAGACGCCTGAAATCCTGTTCACATCTCACTATGTACTGTTGCATGGATTCCTGAAGACGTCTCCATACTTGGGGGCTATAAAAGGCAGCAAGGAACAGTTCGTTGATCTTCACAGGCTCAACTGCTGCTATGGCGGTCTTCAGAGTGGAAAGAANAGCAAGGAACAGTTCGTTGATCTTCACAGGCTCAACTGCTGCTATGGCGGTCTTCAGAGTGGAAAGAAAGAACTTCAAACCTTCATCTGTGGGTTCACCCTTGTCATCCTTGGTTTTGAACATGTACTACCCTTGGTTCACCCTTGTCTTGACAACCCCTTCTACAACAGTACTACTTAGTGGTATTTCAGTTTCGCCCTCTCTTCGTCATCTCCTTAGGAGCCGCAAGGACGACCCCGAGCTTCGGAAGGAGATGACAAACCGCCCTCTCCTTAAAAATTGGTTTTTACAAAACNCTCTCTTCGTCATCTCCTTAGGAGCCGCAAGGACGACCCCGAGCTTCGGAAGGAGATGACAAACCGCCCTCTCCTTAAAAATTGGTTTTTACAAAACGATCCTTAGGAACCACAAGGACGTCCCCCGATTTGGGCCTTAGGAGGTTCAAGGACGTCCCCGATTGAGGGGCCAAGCTACTAGTTAATTGCAATTCCGGTGGTTAATTTTCCCTTAGGAGGTTCAACTGGCCGGATTGTTGCATGCTAGGGACGGGTTGCTTGCAGGGACTGGTTTGCACCAACGCAAGATGTTGCTGCAACCCGTTTGTAAAATTGCTGCAACCCGTTTGTAAAAAATTGTTTGACAAGCATATACGACAAACAGCCAAAAAAAAACAAATTAATACATGCAGTTTTTTGCAACCTTCTTTGAAAAGCATACACGACGACAAACCAACAAAAAATGCAATAATTTGCGGCCTTCGCTTGCAAAAAAATTGAACAGCATACACGACAAACCAAAAAGAAAAAGAACAAAATGCAAAAATTGCAATATCATGCAGCCACGTTTTATGCAAATGAGCGGCAAAAACTTGCTGGCTGTTAGGCTGGAACAAGGGAACCATGGAAAAATTAGAAAGTTCAGGTTTCCACTGCGATCAGAAGCTGGCTGTTGAGGTCCGGCAAAAATTCATAGACAGGAGCAGGCTTTAATAACTGTATAAAATCATCTGGTGTGTATCAAAATCATAGGGAGAAGCAATGTAAGGAAACCTTGCTGGCCAGCAAGGACAGGCAATAATTCAGTGAATTTCTTGGTGACCTTGGAAAAATGGTGATAAACCGATAGACATCCAAGACTTCCATCAATATCATTGCAGGGACATGGGAAACATCAAAATTTTGGATGGATAATCACAAGACACGCCTTCCTCCGGTTTGCTCGTGTTTTCGCTCAGCCACCAGTGAACATCGCAGGTGAAACTGCAGCATGCGCGTGCATGGTTTGGTGATTTGTTCGACCTTTGGGGTACATCATCCCATTATTTCTACCTACTGTAACTAAAACCCAACTTGGTTTCTCATCATTTTTTTGCCGATGGCCCATGGAAGCTGGAAGTTCCTGGAGATGCTTCAGGACTGCGCTGTCAGCCATACTGTTGCTCCCGTCCTGCAGTCACACAGGGTGAACGGCTGACAAGGTTTCACTCTTTGAGCATGGAAACCTGCTGAACATCAGTGACCAACAAACAGTTTTATTTGAATGCTTTATTTACATGTCACTCACTGGCTGATCAGCAAGGGCTGCTGACCAGCAGCAACTGGGTTTTTATCAAACCCCCCAGGGAAAAACATGATGTCATTTTCTTGCTGATCAGCAAGAGCTGCTGGCCAGCAGCAACTGGGTTTTATCAGACCCCTCAAAAAAAATGTCATTTTCTTGCTGATCAGCAAGAGCTGCTGGACAGCAGGACCAATAGCCAAGAACCTGTTTCACTCTTAGTAGTCTGCATCAATTGCTTTTCATCTGTTTTTCCCACCTTCTGCGACTGCGAATTGTTGTTTCTACAAATTAGTTGTGCACATGGCTAACTCATCATCAGCCATAATTCGAATCCGATCAAAATCAGAATCGTTTCTTCTTGGCGTATTGCTCAAAGCATGTCGCTCACCTGTCTGACTCATGGGTCCTTGTTGTATTGAAACCAGGTGGCTTACTATGATTTTCTGTGGCTAACTGCCATGCTTGGATCGAGTGATACATAGAAAACACATGTGTATATGTGGTGATATCTTTGTCGGTGTTTGTAAACATAAGTTTCATTTATATATGTATCATTATGTATCTATATGCTCAAAGGTGCAAACTTGGAACAAACTACCTTCGAACAAAAGCCAGCTAACATGTTCGGGAAATGTGTGAAATATGACTTGTTGACCAGCAAGCTCGTCGTGCAACAACTTATTGCTGACCAGCAACGTTTATTGACTACAAACTGCTGAACAGCAGGAAACATCGCTGAACAGCGGTGTTGCTAACGACCCCACACAGTAATCAGCGCAACCAGTCCTGCGCACTGCTTGGAGAGGACGTGGAGCGTATGCGCGTGGCTTCCATGCTCAGTTCCTCAGCTGCCGTTGTGCATTACCACGGGTGGAATTGCAAAAATGTTGGTCAAAGTGCTGGTCAGCACAAACACTTGCAAAATGTGGAAAAATGCTGACCAGCATTTGGTACACATTTTCTGCGCTGGCCAGCGCTGTTTGATGCAATAGCGCGCCTTTTTTCCCCCTCTGTGCGCCGCTGCTGGTCTTACTGCATCCTCACCTCATATCATCTCTCTTCCTTTCACCATCACCTCATATACCTCTTATCCATTCTCTCCTCATCTCCTCACCTCTTTGCTTTCGGTTGCACAGGCATTGGCTTGGCCTCTATCTTCTTTTCGGTTGTCTTTGGCTTCGCTTTGGGGGTTTGTTGAAGCAATGGCGGTGGCAGCTTCCTTTTCCCATCAGATGCTTTCTTTTCGGTCTCATCCTCCTTTGGTCTTGACCCATCATCCTTTTTCTTCTCATCGCTTGCGTTCTTCATCGGTTCCTTTTCCCTTCTCTTCTCATCATCTTCTTTCTTTTTGGCTGCGGCCTCCTTCTTAGCTTCATCAGCAGCTTCAGCCTTTCTTTTTCTCGCTTCATCTTCAGCTTTCTTTCTGGCTTCGGCGTCAGCGGCCTCCTTAGCCTTCGCTTCATCTGCCTTTGTCTTTCTCTTCAGCTCCTCTGCTTTCTGTTTG
This sequence comes from Symbiodinium sp. clade C Y103, assembly GCA_003297045.1. Classification (NCBI taxonomy): domain Eukaryota; class Dinophyceae; order Suessiales; family Symbiodiniaceae; genus Cladocopium; species Cladocopium sp. clade C. The sequence goes on along the minus strand of BGPT01003576.1, from coordinate 17,373 downwards.
GCCTGGGCGGCCTCTCTTTTTTGCGCCTCCTCTTTTTCTCTGTCTGCGTCGGCTTTCTGCCGCCTTTCCTCCTCCAGCCTCCTGTTTTTGTCGGCTTCGGCTTTTCTCTTCGCGTCATTGGCCGCCCATTCAGCTACTCTCGCCTCCTTCTGCTGCTGCGTGAGCAAGTCCCTTTCTTTGGCAGCTCTTTTTTCAGCATCCTCCTTCTCCCACCGCGCCTTCTGCAGTCTTTTCTCCGCTTCCATTCTGTCACTGACTGCCTTGTCCGTCTCCTTCTGCGCCTGCTCCATTTTGAATGCGGCATCTTTCGCCGCTCTTTCGGTTGGGCCCTGCTACCAGCTTCCATCTTTGACCTCATGGCAATCTTCCTGTCCTCCTCCGCTTTCTTCCTTGCTTCAGCTTCTGCGGCTGCCTGTTGTTCTGATGCTGCAGCTCCTGCTTGCATGTAGTGGAGCACTTGGGCTTGCAAATAGCCTTGCAAGGGTGGCCGGGGCGGCGGCGGCGGCGGAGCTGATGCTCCAGGCGGTGGTGCTGTCGTCTGAGGTGCAGGTACATGGAACTGGGCTTGCTGCTGGGCTTGCTGCGCCAGGTGTTGTTGCTGCTGGATCTGTTGCTGATACAGCATGGATTGTTGTTGCATGGCTTGTTGCTGCATGGCTTGTTGCTGCCATTGTTGCTGCTGTGGCGTCATTTGTTGCTGGTACGCCTCCAGCAGCTGTTGTTGGTACAGTTGCTGCTCCCGGTATTGCTGCTGCGTTCTCTGCTCATCATCCTCCTGCTGCTGCATCCTTTCATTTCGCATTGCGGATTCCTGCATCTGTGCGGTTTTCATCTCCGCTTGGAAGAGCTCCGATTGCTTCTCCAGATGATCGATCTGCTGCTGCAGCATCTCACTTTTGACTTTCAGGTCCTCATTGACCTCTTCTTCCTTCACCTTCATCTCTTCTTCTTCTCCTCCTCCTCTTGCTTCTTCGGCTTCATAATAAGCCCTTGCTTCTTCTTCCATGCCTGGTTCCAGCCATTGAACTTGCATCTGCCGAAGTATCTCCATCATCTCTCTTTGCTGCTGCTGCATCTGAGCTTGCTGCGCTGCAAGGCTTTCGGTGCGGTCGAGGTTTTGCCGCACCAACTCACAGGCCAGTGTCAAAGGCCCCACGACCTTGTCCAAGGTGTCGAAGAGCCTCCCCCACTGACGGTCGTAGTAGGCCGGCGGTCGGCTCTGTTCTCCACCACCACCTCCATGTTTCCCGCCTTTCCCGCCACCCATTGCGGCGCACAGAGGAGATGAAAAAAAAGGTGAAACAATGTGAAACTGTGGAAGGTGAAATCCTCCTGCAGTGGCGATTTGTTGTTTTACATGTTTTATTCTATATCCTAAATTATTCACACTTGGTTTTGCGGTTCACCATCCGTAACTGCTCACACTTGGTTTTGAATTTTTAAGTTGACTTGCAGCTGTTTGACGTGTGATCATGTAAGATTGTGTTCTGCTGTTTTGGCCTCTGTTTTTGCAATGTTTTGGTTTCTAGATTTTGCAGCGATTCTTCATTCGATCTTCCCATCAAAGCTGCTTGAGGAGTAACTGTAGCATTGCATAAAATGAATTTCTGCTGGTCAGCAGGCTTCAGTGAAATTGACCAATGGGGGTAGTGATACTACTCTAACGTAAGTAAGCACTTTGGTGGGTTGCTGGCCAGCAACTTCAATCAAATTGAGAACACGCTAGCTGCTGAACACTTTTTGCTGCCAAGGCTCAGAGTCTTGAATGGCTGCAACTTTGCTTCGAGGCCCGGGGCTGCTGCCGCCATGCCTCGTCATGTTGAACACCAACAACAGTGGTCAACAGTGGTCTCTTGCTGGCCAGCAAGAGCTTAACCTAACAAAAACAACATGAAATTGGGTTAGAAGGTTGGATGATGGAGCCTGCTGGACAGCAGGGTTAAGGTTGGATGATGGAGCCTGCTGGACAGCAGGGTTGTCTTTCAAACCTAGGTTTGCGAGACCAACTTGCTGACCAACTTGCTGACCTGCAAGCAATAATCAATACAAACCATCAACCTTGGCGAGACCAACTTGCTGACCAGCAAGCAACAATCAATACAAACCATCAACCTTGCCGTACAGACAAAGAGTACAGATGACTAACCTTGCTGGCCAGCAAGCAACAACATTAAACTTGCTGACCAGCAAGCGATGGCTTTATAATGATTAACTTGTCTGACTGACGCGCGACCCCCTGGCCCGCAGGCAGCCCAACGCCTTGCCTGGCTTGAGATTGCCGCGTCTTTTTTCAGAGCCTTGGCTGCAACAACGTCGGAATCTGCCGGTCGGCAGCAATTTTAATGTTTTCAGATGTTGCTTACTGACCAGTAGCAACAGTGACATTGCTGACCAGCAAATGAATAACTCACTAATTCTGACTTTGCTGACCAGCAAAACCCCCTGCTGATCAGCAGGCAAGCAACGCATTTTTGTTGACCAAAAGGAAAACAACTGCTGACCAGCAGGATGGTAACTTTATTGAAGTTTGTCCCCATGTTGTGGCTGTTTTTTTTTGCTTAAGCAAAATGAACAACATGAAGCAGGTTGCAACAACAAAAAACGATCGTAAATGCAGGGCCCATCCCCCGGTCATTGTGTCAAGAGACCCCGCTATGAATTTCCAATGATGAACCACCCCATAATAGAGATATAAGCAAACTCAAACGCTTCAAGTTGTTCACACTTCGAATTGTAACAGTAGCAGTTTTGAAGGTTTCAACAGTAAAGCTTTCAAGGTTTCACGCTTCAAGTTGTTCACACTTCGAATTGCAACAGTAGCAGTTTTGAAGGTTTCAACAGCAAAGCTTTCAAGGTTTCACAGGCTTCACCGCGCCGCAATGGGGGCTGACGGAAGAGGAAAGGGAAAAGGAGGTGGAAGGGGCGAAGACAGAGGAAAAGGAGGTGGAAGGGGCGAAGAAAGAAGAAGGGCAGCCGCTTACTATGACCGGCAATGGGGTCGCATGTTCACCATGCTGGACACCCTAGCAGGCGGTGTTCAGCTGATGATTGGGTTGCTCCTTGAAGTCATGCAGGAGCTGAGACAGGGCAACACCAACGGCCCAGAGCCTACGTTGTTGCCGCCGCCAAAAGAGGGCAACACCCCCGGCCCGTCCCGGGAAGAGCACTCAACAGCCGCCGCAGCCCCAGCGCACCAGAAGCCTCAGCCAGAAACGCATGAGCCTCAACCAGGAGGAGCCCAGCCCAAGCGGCAGCCAGTGCCAGAGCCACTACACCCACCAAGTTGGCTCAATGCTGCACCGCACCCACCACCACCAGTGCCAGACAGACAGTCTGCAGAGCAACATGAGCAACCGCAGCATGAGCAAATACAAGGCCAGACATACGCACAGCAGCACTACACGCAGCCAGGCATGCAGTGGCAACAGCCGGGCATGCAGTGGCAACAAGCACCGGCAGAGCAATGGCAACACATGCAGCCGCAGCAACACACGGCCTCCCAGTGGCAACAAGCACAAGCAACGCAGCAGGCGCAGCAATATACGAACCTGCAACGGATGCAAATCCAGCAGCAACAGCTGCAACAACAGCAGATGCATGAGCAACGGCAGCAACAGCAGCTGTATGGTCAACCGAGCCAACAAAACGATGCACTTCAACAATATCTCCAACAACAAGTTGCCCAGCACACCCACGAAGTAAGTGCACAGCAACTTCAAGCAGCACAGGAAGCGGCAGCAATGAGGAGAAAAGCAGAGCAGGAGAGAGCCGCAGTGGTGCAACGGAAGAAAGAAGCTGATGCCAGAGTGAGAGAGGAGGAGAAGAAAAGGCTGGAGGCCGAAAGAAAAAGAGAAGAGGCTGAATGGAAGAAAAAGCAATCAGAAGACTTAGCGGCGCAAGCCCTAGCAGCCAGGAAAGAAGCCGAAAACCGGCAAAGGCAAGCGCAGGACGAAGAGAGGAGGCAGAAACAGCGAGAAAGTGAAGAAAGACTGAAAGCCTTCCGAGAACAGCGCCGTGCGGCGGAAGCAGAAGAGGCGGCGCAAGCTGCCAAACTTGAGGCAGACAGAGAAGCCAACAGGCGGAAAGAGGAAGAACGGAGAAGGAAGGCAGATGAGGATACCGCCAAGAAGAGGAAGGAAGAGACAGAACGAAAGCAGAGAGAGAAGAGAGAGCTGGAAGAACGAAAGCAGAGAGAGAAGAGAGAGCTGGCAGAAAGGAAAGCACAGCAAGCAAGGATCGACGCAGAGTATCAAAGATTCGAGGAGGAGAAGGAAAAAACTGAAGCGGCCATGAAGAAAGAATACGACCGAAAGAAGGCTGAGGAGCTGCATAAGAAGGATGAAGAAGAAACCAGGCGAAAGATAGAAATGAAGAAGGCTGAGGAGCTGCATAAGAAGGAGGAAGAAGAAGCCAGACGAAAGATCGAAATGAAGAAGGCTGAGGAGCTGCAGACAGAGAAGAAGGATGACCAAGAAACCAAAGGAAAGGTCAAAAAGACCAATCTTATAGCTACCACTGCAAAGGGGAAACCCAAAAGACCAAACGAAGACGCCCAAGGAAGCAGCAGTGATAAGAGGAAGAGGCGCAGCTGAGAAGACCCCCAACAACGGAACAGTTTGAAAAAAATGGTGGAGCAAGGGTGAAAAAGGTGCGTCGGTGTTGCTGCATCAGAGAAAGTGCTGACCAGCGCTTCCAAAGAAATCTTCATAGGAACGGTGCTGGCCAGCACTGAATGTCAAGCAACATTTGGTTTTAGTTTAAGTTGAAACAAGTCAGACTGTGATGATGACATGTGAACTTTGATTTTGGAAACCATGAATTTGGACACATGCTGCTCAGCCAAGGAACCGAAGAGGCAAATAGTCTGGGCGCAGCTTCATCTTTGCCACGCTTGCAATCCTGCATCTAGGACTGACTCTTCAGCATGTCATGCGCTCCATTCATTCCTGCTGGTCAGCAGGCTTTGTTGCTGCTCAGCAACGCTTCTGCTGCTGGACAGTAGCACTATTGAACAATGCTGCTCAGCATTGTCGCAGCAGGCTTTGTTGCTGCTCAGCAACGCTTCTGCTGCTGGACAGTAGCACTATTGAACAATGCTGCTCAGCATTGTCTGCACCTGCTGGTCAGCAGGCCGGCCACAAGTTTTAACGACAAAGAAATTGCACTGCGTACACGGTTATCTCAATTAGTGTAAGCTTTTAAGAATGAATATTCGATGAAAAAAATTGACCAGGACTAGTAACCACGTCTATGTGAACGCATTTGCTTTTCAGGCCATCATTGACAATCTGTTTTTTGGAATGTCAAGTTTGCCAAATAAAACGCCTAAAGAATCATAAGGTCCTGTGGTAGTGATTTTTTGTTTTCAAAGCCTTTTGCGAGTTAGTACATTTACATGGTTCTGTTTTTGTGCGCTCGTTGATTCCGGAGCATTTACGCACTCGAGTTTTTCAACCAACACTGCGCACCAAAAGGAAAAACAATCTAAATAGTTCTAGTTCGATTGTAGGCACTGTGGAACCGTGGTGTTTTGCAGTTTGTGCGTGCAACGCATGTGCTGCCAGGATTGTAGGTGTTGTGCGGTCCTGGGCCTGCAGGGGCGGCAAAGGCATAGGGCAGAATAGAAGCAACGATTCATCAAAAGTTCTGTTGCTGAATGAGTAGCATTGTCTAGAATTTTTGATGCGATGTTTCGTCATTTACAACAGTGACAAAAACCGATTACCATGGTGCCAACATGGCTCTCCTTTACCATGGTGCCAACATGGCTCTCCTGAAATTTTAGGGCCAGGAAAAAGCTGCGGACGACAAGATTCTGTGGATGCTGGCAAGTGATCCCTTTCAACTGTAGCTTCAAGTCTTCAAGACGGCAATTTTCTGCTTTGTTGGTTTTGCCACAAACTTCACGGTATGAAGAGTCTATGCAACATGGAGAAACTATATTTTGAATTTTGTTGTTGTCTTTTTAAAACAGTCAAACATGGATATGCCGGCACAGGTTTTGACTTGATTTCCTGCAAGTCTGGCCCTTGCTGGTTTTGAAGGTCACCAAAAAAATCACTGAATTATTGCTCGTCCTTGCTGGCCAGCAAGGTTTCTTTACATTGCTTCCCCCTTGGCCATGATTTTCATACACACCCAATGATCAAAGCTTTGTGTAACCCAGCTATGGTTTTCACATGTTTTCATGTGTCTCACCCCATGTCATCCAAACTTTCAAGATGTCCCTGACTCCCTCTCCATGTAATTGTTTCCATGTAACCCTTTCACATACATCCATTTTGATGATCCCGATGTACATCTGAGTTGCTTCCATCAAACCTGCTGGAGCCTCACATACTTGTCTATGGGCACCACCATGCCATGCATGATGATTTTAAACAGTTATTAAAGCCTGCTTCTGTCTATGAATTTTTGCCGGACCTCAACAGCCAGCTCCTGATCGCAGTGGAAACCTGAACTTTCTAATTTTTCCATGGTTCCCTTGTTCCAGCCTAACAGCCAGCAAGAAAAGGGGGGGGGGGACAGGGCGGCTAATAAATGCCCGAAGCAGCGGGCGCATCTATAGAATTTGAGAAGGTTTTGGATTTGACTTACAAAAACATATGAGCATTGCTGGCCAGCACTGCATATAAATAAAATAACATGCCAGACTTGCGACAACATTTTGAGAGCGTATGCCGTTTCTGTCCAGCAATGTCACAATGGAATTGTTTGTGGATGAGTCTGGATGAGCATGCGCCTCGCGCCTTTGTCTTTCTGAAGTCTGGGCCCAAGTGGAAACATGAAACAAAACAGGCCATCAAGGGCTTGCAGAGGGATGATTTGTGACCAACTGGTTCCAACTATGGTTTAACTATTGTTTCATTTGCAATGGATTACTGCGCATGTCAACACTGCTATGCCATTCTTCGAACATCCATTGGAGAGTTGTGCAATGGCAACCTGCAACAGCTCGACGGCAGTGTCCTGTACTCATCTGCAACCATGGAAGTGATCGCCCATGTAGTTCAATGTTTGTTGAACTGTTGAACATTATGGAATTCATTTGAGATGTGATATTGTCATTTATTGTAACTTACTCCCATAGATATTTTATTTTAACCTGAATCATGTTGAAAAAACTGCTGAGCAGCAGTTGGATGGTGGAGTCTGCTGTCCAGCAGAGTGCCCGTGACACATTTGAGATTGAAATTGTTGAATTATAGGCTTTTTATCAATGATAAAAATACTGCTGAGCAGCAGTTCGATGGTGGAGTCTGCACTCCAGCAGAATACATTTGAGATTGTTGAATGATTTTTTTTAAATCAATGCTAAGAATACTGCTGAGCAGCAGTTCGATGGTGGAGTCTGCTCTCCAGCAGAATACATTTGAGATTGTTGAATTATATTTTTTTAACAATGAAAAGAATACTGCTGAGCAGCAGTTCGATGGTGCAGCCTGCTGTCCAGCAGGGTGCCAGTGACACTTGAGATTGTTATACTATATATATGTATATATACATATATCATTTACTTCAAAGGGATATTACAATATATAACCCTACCTGCCTGTCCAGCACAGTGATGTGAGACTGCACCAACGAACCTGGTTCTGCCAGGCCTTCGCGCTCACCGCCACGACTTTTGCTCGGACCTCGGCTCTGTTGATCGAAAAATGAATAAAAGGATCCCATGTGACGGAAAGGGACGCAAGAACAAGTACGCTCTTTTTTTTGCCTCCTCAGCCTGCGGGTCTTAATGCCGCTGGCACCACAGGTCGGTCATGAGCATCTTCACCTGAACAAGGCGGAACACTTTCGGCCGGGGTTGGGAAGAGTTCTCCCTTCAGCTCAAAAAAACTATCTTGCCTCTTCGATCTTTTTGCATCATCTTTCTGCCAATGGAAGCAGGGCCATAGATGTTGAAACGTGGACGGCATGTTGAACAAGCATAGAATTATTCAACATAGTTTGCTGGAGTTTTTGAAACTATGGGGGTATTCAACGAGTTTGCGTTTAAATCACAATGCATTAGACGACGCGCTGGCCCCTTCTCGTCCTTTTGCTTCTTCCTTTTTCCTCCAGCCTCTTCCTTCTTTGGCTCATCTTCCTTCTTTGGCTGATCTTTCTTTGCGGCCTTTGCCTTTGTCTTTCTGTCGGCCTTCTTCGGCTTTGCGTCCGTTGTCTTGGGCTTTTCTTTCATCTTCATCGTCTCCTTGGCCGTGTTCGGTTTCGACTTCTCGGGCTTTGCCTCCTCCTTCTTCTCTTTTGGCTCCTCCTTCTTTTCCTCAGGCTTCTTTGGCTGTGCCTCCTCTTTCTTTGGCATTTCTGCTTTCTTCCCAGGCTTTGGCATCGGCTTCTTGGCAGGTTCTTTTGCCTGGCCGGCAGCAAGAACACTATGAACGTAACTTAGCAAGTGTTGCTGGACAGCAACATGAATTTTCCTACACAGAAGACCAGTTGCTGGACGGCAACAAAAACTGTTGCTGGGCAGCAACAACACGAACCTAAGTTGACAAGTGTTGCTGGACAGCAACATGAATCTAACTCAGCAACAGACCGGTTGCTGGATCTCTGGGTCCAAGAGTGGTGGTGCCTCGCTAGTCGTGCTGCCGCTGCTGCTGCTGCTGCTAGCTTCTGGCTGGCTCTTAGCCTGCAAGACACAGTGGTTATCTTAAACTTTCACCCTTCTTAAAATGATTTTGAAATCGTATTGATATATTAAATATTACATGTTTACATTTCTATTAATTAATCATAATCCATGTGTGTTTCTTGATAATCGAAATCTCTATCTTATATATATATACATACATAAAAAATATATATATATATATATATAGGATACCAAGGTCAATGATGTTGACGACAATTGCTGTTCAGCAATGCAGCTTGAACCCAATGTTGCACAGGGCCTTCGCAGCAGCAGCTTCACCAGAAGCTGGTGAAGGCGGCGGGTTGGCCTCCAATTCGAACTCACAATGTTGAAAACATTGATGTTGACGACAATTGCTGGTCAGCAATAAGAGCTTGAACCCAAGTCATCCATTTAGCTACAGCCGGCGTTGGCCAGGGCCTTCGCCGGAGCCTTGCTTGATGCTGCTAAAGGCGGTGGGGTCGCCTCCAATTCGAACTCACAATGTTGAAAGCTTGTTTGTTGATAATCCATATTTCAATATTATATATATATATAGAAATAGAAATAGGACACCAATGTCGATGATGTTGACGACAATAAATCGTCTGCAATTGCAGCTTGAACCCAAGTCATCCATTTAGCTACAGCCGCCGTTGGACAGGGCCTTCGCAGCAGCAGCTTTACCAGAAGCTGGTGAAGGCGGCAGGGTGGCCTCCACTTCGAACTCACCATGTTGAAAGCTTGTTTGTTGATAATGCATTCTGTACATCTACTGTATCTTACAACTATTTCAATGTAAGACATCAACATCATTGATGTTGACGACAATTGCTGGTCAGCAACTGCAGCTTGAACATGCTTGAACCCAAGTCATTCATTTAGCAACAGCCGCCGTTGGCCAGGGCCTTCGCAGCAGCCTTCCGTGCCGCAGGATGAGGCGGCGGGGTCCCCTGCAAACAAGATCATGTTGACGACGCTCGTTGCAAGTTTGCCACAATGCGATTTTTTTTTGACAACCAGCATCACCGAGGGCCTTTGGCGTGCAACCAGGCGGGCCTCTTTGCACCACATCCGCCTGCTGATCAACAGCTGGAACACATGATGCTATTGATGAATGACACAACTGCTGTTCAGCATGTACGTGGATGATATTAATTATGTGGATGATGTTGTTGACGACGCTTGCTGGTCAGCAAGAACGTGGATGATGTTGACGACAATTGCTGGTCAGCATTTGTGATGATTCTGACACAACTGCTGTTCAGCAAGTATGTGGATGATGTTGATGGCACTTGCTGGTCAGCAAGTACGTGGATGATGTTGACGACAACTGCTGGTCAGCAATTGTAACACATGATGCTATTGATGACACAACTGCTGTTCAGCAATTATTATGTTGATGATGTTGATGACACTTCATGGTCAGCAAGTACGTGCATGATGTTGACGACAATTGCTGGTCAGCAATTGTAACACATGACGCTAGTGATGACACAACTGCTGGTCTGCTGTTCAGCAGGTATGTGGATGATTCTATGTGGATGATGTTGATGACACTTGCTGGTCAGCAAGTACATGGATGATGTTGACGACAACCAGCGTCGGCCAGGGCCTTCGGAGCAGCAGCTTTGGCAGCAGCTTGACCAGGCCGTGGCTCGGGTACCAGGTTCTGCGCCTCCAAAACAAAATCACAATGATGTTGCATCACAGACCTGTTCTCACTACAAGTTTATCATGTCTCATTGAAAATTGATTGCGTAGGCCTTCTTGCGTTCGGCGGTGAGCGTCCGCCTCTCAGCTTCTTGCCTCTCCTCGGTCTGTCGCTTCTCCTCCGCTGCCCTCTTCGTTTCTTCCTCTGCCTTTCTCTGCTCTTCCGCTGCCTTTCTCTTCGCTTCAAGCTCAGCCTGCGCCCGTCTTTGCGCTTCCTGCGCTGCCTTTCTTTTCATTTCAAGCTCAGCCTCTGCCTTTGTTTGCGCTTCTGCCTGTCTTTGCGCTTCCTGCGCTGCCTTTCTTTTGGCTTCTAGCTCAGCCTCTGCCCTTCTTTGCGCTTCTGCCTGTCTTTGCGCTTCCTGCGCTAACTGTCTTTGCGCTTCAGCCTCTGCTTTTTGCTGCGCTTCCCACTGCGCCCATTGCTGCGGGTGTTGCTGACGGTGGTGCTGCTGTTCGCGCAGCTGTTGCTGTTCGCGCAGCTGCTGCTGTTGCTGTTCGTACAGCTGCTGCTGTTGCTGTTCGCGCAGTGCCTGCTGCTGTTGCTGTTCGCGCAGTGCCTGCTGCTGTTGCTGTTCGCGCAGTGCCTGCTGCTGTTGCTGTTCGCGCAGCTGCTGCTGCTGTTGCTGTTCGCGCAGTACCTGCTGCTGTTGCTGCTGCTGCCGCTGTGCTGGGTGTGACTGCAGCTGCTGCAGCTGCTGGTTCTGCTGCTGCAGCTGCTGGTTCTGCTGCTGGAGCTGCTGTTGCGTCTGCTGCTGGCTCTGCAGCAGCTGCTGGTTCTGAATCTCTGCTCCTTGGAAGTGGCCCCTTGTTCTTGAGCAAGTGCCCCCTTGGATTTTTTCTATTAGATGTGCTTGTGTGCATATATTTGTTCAAAAAACATGTATGAATAGTAAGCAGGGAGAAAGACTGAAACAGTAAAAAAGTGGAACAGTGAAACAGTGGAACCATGAAACTGTGGAACTGTGAAACTGTGGAACAGAGGAACAGTGAGTGGCATTGCAAAGTAAAGACCACCTGCACAAAACAACAGAAAATTCCAGCTCTCAAAGCGCAGTCCACAAGTCCAAGCCATCCGTCAAGCCACATCAGGGAAGGTCACTATGGCACAGCGCAACAATCTTTTTGACAGCTGAAAGTCCATGCAGTAGAATCAGTGAAATTTACAGTGAACAGCGGACTGTGAACAGTCGAACAGCAGAAGCCACCTGCTTTTCAACAAGTCCCACTGCAATCACATCCAGGCAGCGGCAGCAGGTGCACCCCCAATCAAAGCAGAAATTCAGCCGTCGGCGATTCACAGTGAACACGAACAGCTCACAGTGAATGGCAGCCGGCTTGTTTCAGTCAGCCGGCATACGTCAAAGGGGCAGCAGGCGTTTGGATGAAGGACTGTCCCAGTCTATCATCCGAAGCCTGCTTCCATCTTTGATTTCATGTGGAAACCATGTACCAAACATGGCGTCATCGTGATTGGTCGCAGGTTCCATTGTGGATAAACCCCGGTATGATTTGCTTTGTGTTCTCCTGCTTCCATCTAGAATTGTTGCACCAAAATGCTATTCTACACTGGTTTTGACTTTTGGCAGGACATGGTTATGCCAGGGCAAAGAACAAGCCGCCGCTGCAGATGCTACAGAGAAAGTCTGCACTGGATGACTTTTCTCTGTAGCATCTGCAGCTGCTGCTTGTTCTTTGCCGTCGTCAACCAATGGGCTTGTGGCTGGCCATAGCCATCAACTTCACTGGTGTTGCCACGGTTGTGATACACCTTGTCATGCAAATCATCAACAGATGCCCTGGCAAGACCCACCAGCCGCTGCCACCTCTGCAATGTGACCGTCCTCAACTTCGGCGGCATTGTCGTTGCATTTTCAACTTGGCCACCCTCAGGAACTCGGTCAAAATCATCAGGAACTTGAAGGTTCTTGGCCAAGCTCATCAGCGCCAGCGCCAAGCCATGCCGCCATGGGGGCAAGGGAACAGGAGAACAGGGAACAGTGAACAGTGAAGAGTGAAGCTTGAGCCTGACTGAGATGAGATTGCAGCAGAAGCAGTGTTGGATCCAAAAGGCGACCAAAAATACAACCTCCAATGGCATCCTCAGGATCTGCAAGGCCTCCGGATCTCTTTCTTGAATCTCTGTTTCTCACTGTCTCTTCGAAACTTCTGGGCCAGGCACTATATGGATGGCATTGTTGTGGTGGCACAGCTGACGGACTTTCAAGATTTTTTTTACCATGCAGTTGGACAGTCCAGTCATGTTTTTGACGCAGCAAATTATTATGGAACAGCAACAGTGGACAGTGGACAGAGATCTCAAAGGAAAGGCTGCTCCAGGTTAAAGCCTGGGGCCTGGGAAGTAATGTATCTTCCTTGAGACTACTTCCACTGAGTCCACTGCAAACTAAGAAAAAAACCTGGGAATAGGGTCTTTCACCCTTCATCCTTTCAAATTAGTCTGCTCACATTCAGCATCTGTGCTGCTGTCACCCTTGCCGTCGAGCTCCACAGCCATCTTTCGCAACGTGGCGCGGGCAGCTTGCATAGCCGTCCCCCAACCTCTTCTTGACTTGAATGCCATTGGGTCTGGCAAAATGCTTTCCATGGTATCTCTTGAAGCATCTGCGCAGCAGCATGGGATCAGGCTTGGCTGCTTCTTCAGCCATGTTGCACTGTTGTGCCGGGAGGACAGAGAACAGTGAACAGTGAACAGCTAATTGAACCAAATGTCTCACAGAATGGGGAATAAAGGCTTGCACAGGGAACAGTGAACAGCTCACAGTGGAGACCCAGAAAAATCTACAGGAAGGATGCCCTCACAGCCCAGCACAGATCATATTTGCAGTGTAACATTTTTCACATGTGCAGCTGAAGTAAGCACAGCCGAAATTTCTTGGTCGCAGCTGAGAGCACAGCTGAAGTAAAGTACAGTGGACAGCGAACAGCGAACAGTGAGACATTGTGAGTCACTGCTCCAGGGAACAGTGAAACATTATGAATCACCGCTCTAAAAATTCAGCAAACTGCCGCTGTCACAGGCTGCCAAAGGCACCAGTCACCTGCGTGACATCCAGCCTACCCAGTCATCTCTTTGAGTCGGGATCCCAGGCCCGACACGAGGCCTTGGATTGCGCACCATAGCATCACCCCATGCCACGGAGTACAGTCATCGAAGAGGAAATCATCCACATTTGTGGCGGGATCCATCGTCGACAGCAAGCTTGGGTACAGGCCATCAAAGGATCTGATCTGAGCATGGCCATACTCTGTGTACCCACTGGTGTCGCCTCTGTGGTGATAAGGCTGCAGGAGATCTGAATCATCAGCCTCCAGGAATTTGCGGACCCTATCCAGAATGCTGGTCACTGTCGCCTCCGACTCGCCTGAAGCCTCTGCATGTCGCCGGAACAGCACTAGCACCGGGACCTCTTCAGGCTCAGGGCCCAGCCAATCCGCTGCCCGCATCATTGCAAAAGGACAGGGAACGGCGAACAGTGAACAGTGGGACAGGGCAGCGTTTCGAGCCCAAAACATTTCTGAGCACCGCAGGGGTGAAAATTACCATCGATGCAGGTCCATTTCAAGACATATGCTTCGACCAACATGGATGCTCTCCTGTTGACCATTGTGCTTCTTGCGCTGCTAGTCAGCTTTCTTTTTAACACCCGCCAGTGCGGTTACTACTACTGTTACTATTACCCGGAACCCGCGTTACTACTATTACTACTACTACTACTACTACTACTACTATTACTACTACTACTACTTACTACTACTACTACTACTACTACTACTACTACTACTACTACTACTACTACTACTACTACTACTACTACTACTACTACTACTACTACTATACTACTACTTTACTCCTGCTGCTGCTGCTACTATTACTAGGCTCACAACTCAGGACGCGCTCCCGACGCGCTCGGACGCGCTCGGGATTTCGCTCGCGGGATTTCGCGCACAGGATTTCGCTTACGGGATTTCGCTCCCGATAGGGACGCAATTAAGACGCGCTCGGACGCGCTCGGGACCTGCTGCTACTACTACTACTACTGCTGCTGCTGCTGCTACTACTACTATTAGGCTCACAACTCAGGACGCGCTCGGGACGCGCTCGGACGCGCTCGGGATTTCGCTCACAGGTAAGGCCTTTTACATATATAAGTTAGGTTATGAGTAACTTATAACGAGTTATAAGTCCATAGTGAGTTATAACTGTAGTTAGCCGACTTAAGGCAGTTAGACAGAACTGTTGTAACTAGATGAACTGAACTTATACCTCAGTTAAAAGCAGTTATAGCAGTTACAAAAACAGTTAATCAAAGGAAGTTGGGAAGCAATCTTCCGAGTTACGAAAGACTGGAATAGTGGTGACCTAGAGTAGTGATGACTTAGAGTAGTGGTGACCTAGAGTAGTGGTGACCTAGAGGAGTGATGACTTAGAGTAGTGGTGACCTAGAGTAGTGATGACTTAGAGTAGTGGTGACCTAGNGTGGTGACCTAGAGGAGTGATGACTTAGAGTAGTGGTGACCTAGAGTAGTGATGACTTAGAGTAGTGGTGACCTAGAGGAGTGATGACTTAGAGTAGTGATGACTTAGAGTAGTGATGACTTAGAGGAGTGATGACTTAGAGTAGTGGTGACCTAGAGTCGTGGTGACCTAGAGGAGTGATGACTTAGAGTAGTGGTGACGTAGAGAAGTGATGACTTAGAGTAGTGGTGACCTAGAGGAGTGGTGACCTAGAGGAGTGATGACTTAGAGTAGTGGTGACCTAGAGAAGTGATGACCTAGAGTAGTGGTGACCTAGAGGAGTGATGACTTAGAGTAGTNCTTAGAGCAGTGGTGACCTAGAGTAGTGGTGACCTAGAGTAGTGGTGACCTAGAGGAGTGATGACTTAGAGGAGTGATGACTTAGAGTAGTGGTGACCTAGAGGAGTGATGACTTAGAGGAGTGATGCCTTAGAGTAGTGGTGACCTAGAGAAGTGATGACTTAGAGTAGTGGTGACCTAGAGGAGTGGTGACCTAGAGGAGTGATGACTGAGAGTAGTGGTGACCTAGAGAAGTGATGACCTAGAGTAGTGGTGACCTAGAGGAGTGATGACTTAGAGTAGTGGTGACCTAGAGGAGTGGTGACCTAGAGGAGTGATGACTTAGAGTAGTGGTGACCTAGAGGAGTGATGACTTAGAGTAGTGGTGACCTAGAGAAGTGATGACTTAGAGTAGTGGTGACCTAGAGAAGTGATGATTTAGAGTAGTGGTGACCTAGAGGAGTGATGACTTAGAGTAGTGGTGACCTAGAGGAGTGATGACTTAGAGTAGTGGTGACCTAGAGAAGTGATGACCTAGAGTAGTGGTGACCTAGAGGAGTGATGACTTAGAGTAGTGATGACTTAGAGTAGTGGTGACCTAGAGAAGCGATGACTTAGAGATGGTGACCTAGAGAAGTGATGACTCAGAGTAGTGGTGACCTAGAGGAGTGATGACTTAGAGGAGTTATGACTTAGAGTAGTGGTGACCTAGAGGAGTGATGCGATGAAAGGTACCTCGTGTGCGCGGCGGGTGCGGGTGCGATCGTTTCAACGTCGAATCGGTTCCTCCTTTCGGTCTGGCAGTGTGCGGTTCTTCTTGTGTACGTAGTTNCGCGGCGGGTGCGGGTGCGATCGTTTCAACGTCGAATCGGTTCCTCCTTTCGGTCTGGCAGTGTGCGGTTCTTCTTGTGTACGTAGTTAGAGTGTGTTTAGGAATCTCTGGTTGCAGATCGCATAGGAATGGCAGCATGCATGTTGCAT
>BGPT01003575.1:19970-37027 GCA_003297045.1 Symbiodinium sp. clade C Y103 | reverse complement strand
CGCTCTGCCATCCATCAGTCACAGCAACGAACCTCTCCTATAGGTTTACCATTTTTGAAACTTCCGCCACCGCCTTGTGCGGTACTACTGGTATGCTATGTATATAATATACATCCCTATTACGTCCCCAATAATAGCCCCTGTAACGCCACTGGGATTGTTAGCCACTTTCCCGCACGAGGTGGGAATCCTCGTGGAAGCTGTGCAGACAGTCGCGACCATGGAGCATGAGCAGATTCATGTGGACTTCGCCAAGCGGGTGACTGGCATCAATGTCGATGCCCTTACAGTCACATCCCCCTAACATTAGATATCCCCCCTATATGGCCCCAAAAGAGAAGATATCCAATGCGAAACCGGGGTGTCAAGATGGTATTTAATATTAGGGGGGAGGGATTAGTTAAATTCGAATATATATTCGATCTATTCTTGGAGGTTGTAGTAGAGATGTAGCACATGGAAATCCCCACTTCTACTGGGAAAATCAATTTATTATAATAGATTGATGTAAATATGAGAGAGAGAAATGTGGGAATCAGATGGGTTCAGCAGATTCCCCGTTGCAAACTGGGATTACTGGTGGGCTTTGGATCATTTCAGGGACCAACAATTTTGTTTTGCAGACAGCCAGCCAACTGTTATTGTGGATGACTGAGGGGTTTTTTGAAGTATAGGCAGAGGCTTAGGCGCTTGTCAAATATATATGACAGAATGTTCCTGAATGAAGGGTATTTGAAAAAGGGGTTTGTTTTTTTTTTTTCCGGGGGTATATGCAAGTGAATACACACAATGATATAATCACAATGACCTCACTGTGAAGTCTCTGGAATGATGGTTTGGAAGGGGAATCATCCCCTAATTGCCTTTTTTCAGCTATCTTCAAGTGATGAATAAGTACAATTCGGCCAGATACATAGATGTGCAAATATTTGATTGTTCACTTGTTCATTTTATAGTTCGATGGATGAACCTATCTCTTCTATGAGTATACACTATTGGTGTTTATCATACGATTGCATTAAATTACATTATGCATACGTCATCGCTGTATATTATATCGCTATACAGAGGTGACAGGATGATTGTTGGGTTGTGGCATGTCATGGCTGTTTCGGTGGCTCAGGTCCTGTGGGACTTAATCCAGGAGCAAGGTGCCGATGAGGATGGCGACAACCGCATCTCTGAGGATGAGTTCGTGAGGCAAAACGGCAACGCCGTTTGGTTTGAATCTGCTTGGGCTTTGACTCCATCATATGCCAGCTAATAAAAGGCTCATAATCTAGCCCCTTCCAACTTCTAGTGTCCTAAATCTAAATTGTAAAATTCATATGAGTCCTGCTGGTAGTGGGGCCTACAATGGGTTTACATTACAAGAAAGAACGAAAACATCCCCTGCTCTCGTTGAACGCGCGAGGCTTTTGGAACGACCCGAGGCGTCCAAGGCTTTGAACCGCTTGGGCGTCGACGCCTATGCGGTGATGGAAACAGGCAGCTCGGCCATTGGAAACTGGATATGGTGCCGGCGGTCTTCGCTCCACTGCGTTATGTTGCCTTGGGATTTTGAGGGATTTGTCGGAAAAAAACATCTAAATGTAATGCACAGACCTGGAACCCCAATGTCGCAAAGCAAAACGTACAAATTAAATCGGTACAAAGGTTTTTTCCAGCAAGAAAGGTAACACTCACGACAGAAAAGGAACTTTCCCGCGAACAGGTCAAAGTGTTGTTGCATGTTGTTGCTGTTTTTTTTCCATCCTGAAGCTCTATTGGGGCAAAACGGGCAGTGAGTGCAAAGGACGTAAATATCTAAACAGTTCCCACAATTGCTTGACTTTTTGCTCTCAAGATGGACACTGCTCGTAACATAGAAAGATATAAACAAGTCCAAACTTTCTGAATCTTACTGGAAGTGTCCGGAAAAAGTCCGGGAAAATCCGGGACAAGTATCGAACCACAAAGAATCACAAATCCAAGAGTATTGAGTCATTGAACATCTTCTAAAATCCAGGTCATATATTTGATTTGCCCTCCATTTGTGGACTCTCCATCAATTGTTCTGCATCTCAGAAGCCCAATCAGTTTCAATACATGCCATTGCCCCTATGCCAAACCTTGCAACAAGGTAACAAACCTCAAAAAATACGTGAACACTGTTTTTTGTCCATATGTTTTTCTCCGATTGTGCCTTTCTGTTGGTATACGTGGGAGGCACAAGGTATGTACTATCAAAATAAAACAGCAAGTCGCATCCCTCTACGTCTCCATGGGTTTGTTCCAAGACAAGCTCAGTATGGCTAGAATGAGGATAAATCCGGCACACATGGCGAGCTACCAGTGGTAGTCGGTATAGCATTTGCATTTTTTCCAGTCAGTAAAGTAGCGCCAACACAGTGGCACCCATAAACAGTCGCCGTCCAAAATGTCGAAGTAGTCTGAATCCACCGATGGTTATGATATGTCAGAATCATCCACAGATTCTGACTCAAAATCAATTCATCATTCATCAATCTATTCAAATATGTTTGGCCAGCCACCTTTTCCTAAACAACCACAGCAATGAGCCATTTGCGACCATGATGACCAGCCATCTACAAAATCGACATAAAACCATGCGTGTTTCATACGATTTTCTAAATTCTCCTGTGACCTGAAGCTGAGGAAAGTTACTGTTCGAAGACGGAGAGCCTCTAACCTTCCCAGAGTTCATGGACGCAATCCTCACTTTGCGGGGCTCCAATCAGACCACAGTCAAGGACGGGGTTGGATGGGAATGGCACACAAGGTGCTGCAACCATCTTCAACCCGCGGTGATTGGAATACCGGTTTTCATCAGAACTTGCCGTAAGGTATTTGAGATTTTTAAGTTTGCTTTGCACACCTTCTGGTGTTGAAACATAACATCTTGCTCTAAGATAGTCGGATTTTCTGGCTTGGGGGTTTCGCTTGTTGGGCCAGTTCCCTTGTAGAGGCAACCTGCGCGGATTCTAAAGCCAGTGAGTTTGATACGAGATAATCCAGCCAGCATGTGCGACATGTCAATCAGAGTGTGGAGTGTGAAGTGGAGAGTGGGAAGCATACAGTGTAGGTAAACAGTAGAGTGTGGAGTGTGAAGTGTACAGTGTGAAGGTGTCAGGTGTAAAGTGTAGGTTGTGAAGAGTGTGAGGTGTAGAGTATAGAGTGTAGAGTCTGAAGCCTAGCGTGTGAAGTGGAGACTGTGAAGTGTAGACTGTGAAGCGCAGAGTGAAGCTNGTGAAGAGTGTGAGGTGTAGAGTATAGAGTGTAGAGTCTGAAGCCTAGCGTGTGAAGTGGAGACTGTGAAGTGTAGACTGTGAAGCGCAGAGTGAAGCTGTACAGTGTGAAGTATAGAGTGTGAAGTGTGCAGTGTGAGGGTGTGAAGTGTAGAGTGTGAAGTGTAAAGTGGAGCGTGAAGAGTGTGAGGTGTAGAGTATAGAGTGTAGAGTCTGAAGCCTAGCGTGTGAAGTGGAGACTGTGAAGTGTAGACTGTGAAGCGCAGAGTGAAGCTNGTGAAGTGTAAAGTGGAGCGTGAAGAGTGTGAGGTGTAGAGTATAGAGTGTAGAGTCTGAAGCCTAGCGTGTGAAGTGGAGACTGTGAAGTGTAGAGTAACATGTTGATCGGTTCAAGTGGATTCGTGAGCAACGATGTCAAGTAAGTACATTTTGGAGACGACACACCTGTGATATGACCCCATTGCAAAACAGGCTTCTAAATGGTTGCATCTGAACAAAAAGGCCAAAGATATGGCCCATTGAATTACATGTTCAGTTGATTTGTGTTTTTTGTTTAGGGGTTTCGTGTGCAAACACGTGAAACTTCCATAATGCTTCATGATGTTTGTTTACTGCTGTTTTCTGCAGGACATCGTGAATCTGCGGAAGTTTACTGCGGACGAGTTTTCTCAGCTCCATGCGGTTCTGATGGATCTGTGTAAATTCTTATCAGGCGGCCAGCGGAGCTTGGGCACAGGGAGAGTGAAGGAGCAGGCTGGTTAATGTACTAAGCCCAAATGGATCCCAATGGCATAAACCTACCATGTGAAACCATGTGAAACGTGTGGCACCTATTTCTTGTAAGGGTGTGGTTTATTATTGGGAGCTCTTTTCCTGAACCATTTCTCATCAATACGTACACTGATAAAGAACTATCCAAAGCCAAGCCTTTTACATGAATGACTCTTGGAAAATTGTCAATCCTGCATTCGCTGAGCTAGATGGCCTTTCAGTCAAGGTTTAAGGAGCACCCGCCGGATCCATCAGGCCTCATTAACGTGCTCAGCTTTTCTGAAAGGGTTAGGAGGAAAAAGCACATGAAAAAAACCAAAGTGTGATGTTCCCATTTCGTGGCCTGCAATGCAAAACGCCGGACATGAATTGGTCGGATCATTTCCTCCAATCTTTGAAGGCCATGGCATTCCAGCAATGTTAGCCCAGCAGATTGGCCAGCTTGAAATCAAGTCGCGGTCCTCTCCTGTGCGGCACTTCGACGAAGTGCCACCTGGAAGCATTAGAAGGGCAATGAAGGGCAGGCTCGAAGCAACTTTCCATCGTAAGAAAAACTGTTGGTTGGATTGGTTGGCAGCAATTGTTCTCTATCCATGCCTGACACGGCAGTACCCTTTGACTACAGGTTTTTTTTTTTTTCAGATGGGCCAAAACCACAAACCAGATTAATTGGGGATAATTGGGGTGCATCGCGTTTGGAGTTTCCAGGAGTGTCTATGTTAAAAACAACGGGGCACAAGCACAGAGGAAAACATCAGTGATGCCTGGGCTCCAAAAACTGGATGTTTGAAGGAAAATCTACAGGATACCCCATTTTGGGTGGAGTACAAACATTGGTTTACAATGGTTTACAAATATTTTTGCAATAGATGTCTATGAATAGATATAAATGTTCCCTACAACCAATCCAGTGATGGACTGTGTTTGGGTTCTTAGGTAGACAGACGCGGAGTTGATGTCTGAGACAGGCTGCGTGACTGTCGATTCAGCGAGTTGTTGCTATGGCGCCGCTTGGTGTTTCCAAGGAAATGTAAATGGTGCAGGTTTTGCGTGGTGCTGCCACTTTCTCAGTTGAGCTATCCAAAGGAACAAGGTTGCCATTGCAACAAATTGTAAAGTCATGAGGAGCAATCAGCTTCAAAGGCTGAGATAGGACGAGAAACCGAAACGAGCCCAAAAGTGGTAGGTATAATTGAATTGTGAGACATGGGTGCTCCTCACGTGGCGAGGCCTTTTTATTGTAGCCTGTGCGTTCATTGTATTTAGTTTTGGCCGGCAAAAAGACTATGTTTGATAGGCCTTAATGATCTATGATGACTAGTTGCTCGCGATTCCTCTACAAGAGTGCCATGATGCCAGGCCAGAGCCAAAATATGTTTCACCCCTTGTTGCCAGTACCGGCTTGCAACGCGGCCATTTTGAGCAAGCGGCACAGTTGAGTCCTGTGATTCTGGACTCAGCAAAAACCAAAGTGATCGACATCAATGCGCAATGAACTACAATAAAAGGATATAAAAGGTATTCGTGTGTGCATTTGGAATTATTGAAATGTCAATCTATGTAAAATCAATAGGTTCGTTACGGTTCGTTAGTTCAGCTGCTGCTCTGTGAACTGCATGTCTATCGCAGAATTGCCTATGGCAAAGCCATGGCACGGAGATGGCGAAGGGCTCGATCAGCAATGGATCAACCGCGGTAACTGGTTAGTTTGATCCTTTGGCAACCCAGTAAACCTTCATTTAATTCCATTTATATTTAGGGGATTTCAACTTGCTATGTTTGATGACCGGATGGCAATTAGAGTTGCTGACCAACCAGCCAAAATGTGGCTAAAACCAACCACAATGAGGCTTTGGCTAATCTAACTGGAGATTTGAGGAATCAAAATGATATGATGCTATTTAACCAGGAGATGAGATCACTTCTTGGGGGTGGGACCCCAGTAGTCAATCAGCCAGGTTTTCTTGATCGGACGTTAACAGAACTTCCAACTGACCTCTGTTGAGAATCTACCAGTGATACAAGTGACTAGACTAGACTCAATAGCATGCAACCACTGCACCACAGTGAAATTCATGGAGGTTCTGATTGAGCTGTGGCATTGCTGGAGGTCCTACCATGAATTGCATCGAAGTGCAAAGCCTCAAGGATTCTATGTCTCGTAGTCTCGCGACCGAAGCCGGACCTGGTGCCACTGGAGCGATGGCATACCATACAGTGTCTGCAGGGGACCGAGACCCATTGATGAACAATGAGGATGACGATGAACCGAAGTCGCATTGGCTGAAAGTGCCCATGTCAAAGACATCTGCGCTATCTGTCACTGAAAACTTTGTGAAGAAGTCCAACTGGTTTCGCTCCAGAAAACAGCGGCAGTTGCTGGAGCAAATGGCTCAGCCGCAGCCTCTCACCGGGAATATCTATAGGTATATGGCAGCATTGGTGAATGTTGCAACGGGCCAAGACCCAGGTCCTGATCCTACGAATCCTAGTTCCAATGTGAGCTCTGGATGTTGCAGCTGTTGCAGCAATTGCTGCCATTGTGGGAAATGCTACTCCAGCTCTTGGTGGAGATTGACACCAGGCCTGACCCGCAAGACGGCTGTTGGGTCAGGATTCAGCGGACAGTGTATTTGCGAAACATATAAAACAGACTGGAAGTTGCGTGAGTGAATGCTCAGGAGGGACTTGGTATCAGAAAAAACTGGTTAAGGGTAATAGGCCCAAGGGGAAAAAGAAAAAACATACCCTTGGATCAAGGCTCAGGGACACCACACGAAGATACGACATAGGCATAGAAGAGGCGGTGATCGCAACAGTTGCAATCAGTGCAACTGGTATTTATGACTTTCTTTTATGACCCTAGATGGAAGCCAGAATCCAACAGAAAAGGCACCAACCCTGCTCATTTTGTTTTCAGGGTTGACATTGGTTGACTTATTCAGGCCAAAATTGAACATAGCTGAGATCCTTTGAAAGATTTGCACTCATGCTTTGTAGAACCACGCTTTCACATACCATTTCTTACTGGTCTCCCCTTTCGCAACTTGGGGACTTTCTGGATTTCAATCAAGTTGTGCAGTGTGATGGCAGGAAGCATCCTGACTGTCATGATGATCCAGCTCATCGCACCAGTTTCGATTTGCTATTCGCATGTAAAGAGGCGACCAGTGGACTTTGGGGATCTTTGGGAGCTGGCTTCCTATGGCTTTCCATGATTCAGCACATGTCTATTTGGTTATGTTTGGGGATTGGTATGGATTTCTTGGATTGTGGTAATATAAAATGGCATCGTTTTTTCCCAGAATGAGTGAATTACATGTGTATAATATTTCTCAGACTCAAATCTGGCGCTGGCACGTCCAGGCTGGATTGGCAGAGCACGCACTTTGGGCTGGGCCATGAGTCTGGCGTTGAGTTTTGGCAGCTTGTCATGAGATGAGCTGAGGACCAAGCGGGACCTTGATCGGTTCATATCGGTTCATTTGATTGTCCCATTCTTGGCGATAAAAAATAAGTGCCGGACTACATGCGGTCACTTTCGGGATGTTGATGGATGGACATGGATGGACATGGTACCTTCGCGGCCAAGAATGCTAGGCTTGGTAGGTGCCTTGCTGCGCTTTTCCTCTTTGGGTTTGCCGGCTTCTTACGGGTCCACCTTGGTGAGGAGAGGGCCCTCCAGGGGGCGGTGCGATGAACAATATCCGTAGACTTAGCTGTGGCCAATGTGGCAGAACACGACTGATGTGGTTTGATCTCACTCAACAGGTTTGAGCCCAGATGTTTCTTACTCATACCCTCTGGTACTCAGAACACTCAGATATCCCCAAGGGATCACAGGAAAAATATGAACACATGGTGACATGATGCAACATGTTTTGCAGCATAACTGTATGACTGTATAAAATAGTTGGAAGATGGGTTTGCTTCATTTTGCATTTGGCAGTTGCCATGATATGCCTTTCAGTTTGGGGTCACACTATGAGGAGATCCATGCTGATCGCAAGATGCGGCTGCTGATCATGAAGGATGTGAGGCTCGGTCAGCTGATGGGACGAGCTCATCACTGGATGACCGTTGGAAGAATCATGCACCTTGGATGAAACAAATGACTCGTGGAGCAGTATGGAGCCTGGAAGATGTCAGCCACAAAAGGTTGAGATTGACTCTGAGGGTTGACCGGGTTGACCTTTGGACCATGGTAGTTAGATGTATAGTTAGAATATGTTAGAATTACAGATGTGGCACGTGTTTCCTGTTCTGTGTTCCTACTCTTGAGGTCCGTAAGTGGGATATTCTAGCAACATCTAGCAGCAACGATCTAGAGCCACAAGTAGCTGGGACGCCGCTTCGTATCAAAGAGAGAGCCGATCGACAGTTTGGCCCCACCAGAACATCAGATGACATGAGGAAACAGTTTCTGTGAATACTGTCAAATGTTCGTACTTCAGCTGCATGCATGGGTTGAGGAGCTCCTCAGTGTAAGCAGCTCGTTGTTTCAAGCGTGCTAGGTCATGATGGTCAAGCCTTTCAAAGGAGCTAGCAATTAGAATGTTCATGCACTGATGATTTATGGCAGCATGTAGCGATCACAGACAGGTCAGGTCGGCTTCATCTCTGATGTCAGGAACTTCAGCGTCAGCTTTTTCTGCCTCATCGCGATGTGGTTGGTATTCCACGTATCAAGTGAGCCTAAGGTTGCCTGGCAGGAATTCACTATAACTCTCAGACGATGTGCAGTATTATGTGTAGATTTTAATCATTGAGGCATCGTTGCCTTGTGTTGAAACACGCACATGTAATATGTTATATTGTATGTATACAGCTGATTTATTTGCGTTGATTATATAAGTTCGATGACTATTGGCGATAGTGTGTGTGTGTGTGTGTGCGCCAACACTGTAGTCTCAGACATTGTCTCACACACCTCATGCAGCTCTTGTTTGAATCTTTGGGCCACATGCAGGATTTTAGCCCAATAATTGCCACTTTTGCAGCCGTTGCCCCGAGCGAACGTGCTGGACCGGCTGTTAGGGCAAACCCTTTGAGAAGCCCCTGCAGAAAAAGGATTGAAGGTGGTTTCTTTTTGGTGGCATGTGTGCCATTTGTCAGGATGTTGTCTATGATTCTATGGGTTTGGCCTTCATCATCAAGCTGGACAATGTAGCTGGCGACATGGGCGTGTTGCGGCCAGCAATTCAAAGCAATTCTCCTTTTGCCCATTTCTCGTGGTTCCATTTTGAATGTCAAACGCATATCCAGTTTCACATCCCAGCTTCTTTGTGGATTTTGTGGCTGTGTACCATCCGCAAACTCAGAAAACAGCCTTGCTTATGTGGGGCGCATCGCTCTTGAGGTCATCGGGCCAGCACAATGGGACGAAGACGTCCTGGGGATCTACTGGACTTTGGTGATGGGCTCTGCGGCGGCAGAGAAGCACGAGAAAGAGGAGAGAACCGAAGCCCACGAGGCGAAAGCGGAAGCCACAAGAAACCCTCAGATTTGGCTGTAAATTCCTTTGATATGAAATGCACCCCAAACAAAACTGTGGCTTTGTATTATTGAAACATATTGAATATACTCGTTTTATCTCTTTTTTTGTTCTTTATTGGAGGTATTGAATGTCAATTTGGGGAGATGGGATATATAACACCATAGTGTCCAGCAGATTTTCCCTTCAAACCAACTTGGCGAGGGGAGATGCAGGGGAATTCATCGGCAGAATCAATGTATGTAATGACGCGCTGCAATTCTTACTCGTCACCACTACAGCGACAATAGATGGTTTCTTCTACCCTCCAGGTGAGCGCCACAATCCGCAATTTGCTGATGAAAAAGGCCGTCAGGATCTACAACCAAAAGATGAAGCATGAGAAGTCGGAGGAAGTTTCTGCCCGGAGGCCGAAGGAGGCTCGGCTTCCGGACCGCAGTTGGGATGACAAAAGTTGGTTCATCCCTGATCCAGAAGAAGGCCAGGTGAATTTCAACGAAGTGTTCCATCATCCTGCAGTCCAAGAATATGTGCAAAGCGAGGATTTTGTGAACTACATCTATGCAAAGCTCGGGAAGGAGCGGGCTATAGCAGACCAGCTCGGCTTGGGTTTCATCAGACTCTTCCAGTACATCGGTCCAGTCACCTTCTTTCTCATACAGATTGCCAGGAAAGCTTAGTAGGTTTCACACTGCAAGAATGCGAACAAGCATCGGGAAAAAGGAAAAATTGGCCATCAAACCCTTCACAAATTCAACAAATCCAAGTCCGATGAGTTTCCCACATGCTACTTAAGCATCCGTGAGCCATTTGCAACACATTGGATATCCCGCAGTCCTAGAAACTCAGGATCCTAGCAGATCCTAGCCATTGGCCTCATTGTTTCATGATTTCTTGCAGAAGTTGGATCGCTTGAGCCAGTCACAATCACCAACGCAGACAAGGCTATGTGTCATGTTGAGAATTTTGGACGCTTTGTATACGTGTAGTATGTTTATTTCAATGGCTTAGGAGATCTTAGGAGTAGACAATCCCGTGAGGTAAGTAATGGGTTCTGGTGGATGCCATCGTGATGGCTAACTGGTGCCTGTCGCCACTGGAACCTTGTGGGGGCAGCTGGCACTAGGCAATATTGCCCCATGGTCCCCGTGCGTTTTACAATATCAATGCCTCGAGAGCATGTGCTGCTCTAGCCGCCAAGCCCACCAGCTGGATCTTCAGCTTCGCTTCACTTTCGGAAGCGGCTGCACCGCTGAGAATGTATTGCACATTTATAACCAAATTGTTCACGCAAGTCAGAAGTCGCAGGGCACTCCACGACAAGGGTTTTTGAGCCAATGGTCCTATGTGAACAAAGAGGGCATGAAGCAAGAACAATAGGAAAAGCTCCAGAATTGTAAGTTAAAATCGGGATACGAGTCGTAATTCTGCACACTGCCCAAATGCGAGGTAACTCCCAGAATACTGGGGACCATCCAGACCAACTTAGGGCTCCAAGGGGCCCAGGCGGGCGCAATCTCAGCGTATTTCGCTAATCGCTCATGCGCGAGACCTGCAAGCTGGGACATGAACCATTCCCTTTCCAATTCCCGGATCAATGGCTCCGCGTGCAGCTTCATGTATTTGCGGACTAGGTTCTTGGAGTTAGCAAAGGCAACAGGAAACTGGTAACTACGAAAAACTTCAAATGGCAAGAGATCAGGGAGGTGATCAGCCAAGATGGTATCCATGTGTTGTAACCATGTGTCGTTGATTCCAAAGGCCAGGACTGCCTGGCAAGTTGCAGCGGCAGGGTGTGCCTCTGGCAGTGATAATAACCACGTGTTGTAACCATGTGTCGTGATGCAAAAGACGAACTTACGAAATCTTAGACACATTGCTGAAATTATTCCAAGGGAACCAACGACCAAGATGGAGTCGATTGGATTTATAATGATTCATGCAAAGGCCCACCAGCCGTGGGAAAAGCATAGGCCGCTGTAATGAAGCGATAACCTCCTATCAGGGGTGGTTGATACTTTCCTTCCTTACCCCCCTATTTCTTAGTACTGCATTCCCTTCTCCTTCGATTTCCAGCCCAAATTCCTATTGAGCTGCGACGATGCTACATTTATTATCATGATTATGAGCATACATGTTGGAGAGACAGTGCAAATGCCAGTACAGGCATCAAAAAGACACTAGAAAAGCCATAAACATCCTTCGTCCATCCTTCAACCTTTCAGCTTCCTTCTGCGCCCCACCTTGATATTCCATGATAATCCTGCCTTCATCTCTTTAAACAGCGTGTCGGCTAGATATGCCATGTTCACCAAACGAAATCGATGCACCTCCCTAAAATGTGCGACTACTGGTAGGTTCCTTTACTCACATTAGATGGTTTCATCATGTTTCAATGTTTCATCAAATGTTGGCCCTTTGTTGATCAAATTCTTTGTGTCTGGTAGGCGCATTGGATCTCTCAATCCCTTATTCGATCATATTGAATTCCCTATGTGGGCCCCCAGTCTGTTCACAGCCAAAACTAACCACGGCTGCATTGCTTCTGTTTCTAGCCAAATATGACCAAACATGTTGATCCCCAACAGTGCATCTCCATCATCATCACCATCGGTCCGACGTGCCACCCCCTTCACTCTCCATTTTGGCTGCCTACCTTTCGTGTTCGCCTTCTCAAGTGAATCGTAGCACCAACCCTGGAAGTTTTGAGTTGAAGGACCAAGATCCACTCTAAGACCTTAAAATGTAACGTAACCTTGAAATTGAAATCTAGCGTTACAGTTACTTGTTGCATCACTTTGGGAGGCTGAACCGGTTTTGAGCATAGAAGTAAGATGCATGATCCCGAAACCTCAAAGAACTGAGGGTAGATGTTTAAAATGCATTTTCGGCCCCGTGGTATGGCACTCGCGATGTCCAAAACTGTTAAGGATTTGAAAAGCAAAGGATGCAAAGGAAAAAGAGTTGGGCATCCGGTCTTGTGTCGAAGTTGTGGTTGGAAGTCCTTGGGGGCACGAGATGACATATTCGCAGACAAATGAACCACAACAAGAATATTAAAGAAGTATCAACGAGGAAGATAGAGAAAGTATGGTAAGACAACAAGGAAAGTAAAAAGCAAGAAACATCGTAATCAAAAAAGGAATTTGCAGTTTGCGCATGTTGCGTGGTTGCGGCGATGCGGAAATATGCAGAGTTTGCATTTGTGTCAAAAGCATGGTTGCAGGATGTTGCAGGCCACTGGTGACAAAAAATGGCATAATCCACAACAGAATGCGATCAACAAATTCGAATTGGGGTTTGAGGTCCTGTGACCAGGGAAAACATCACCAAAACTCATCGCAACAGCAACAAACTGGCTTCTGACACCTTCCGGGCCTTTGCATTGGGCAATGTGCATTTAGCAAACAGTATATTTGTCCATGTGGCTCGCACAGGGAGCTGACAGTATGGCAAGGACGGCGGCAGCAGAAAGATTGAAACATGTCATGAACATCCATGAGCCATGCCAAAGCACTCGCGCTGCACCGGAGATATCTCAACAGTTTCATTGTGCCAATTTGCATTGAGCGCGAGACATCGGCACTTTTGGAAAACAAGACTTCGCGTTGCGGATTATGATACTGTACTGGGTTGTGTGTTTTCTTTATCCTTTCAGGGTGACTCTCAGATTGCGATTGTTGGTATTCTCAATGGCGATGGCCATGACCAACCTGACTCCATTGGCCTCGGGTGTGGGCACGCCCCTCATATGGTTATGCACTCAGGCCATGGTTTTGATGCTTAGACACCAACGTTCAACTTGACGTGTAAGACATGCCGCTGGGTAACAATGGTTCTTTGCAAAGCCAATATCGAAGTTGTAAAATATATGATCGCATATGAATGTCTCGATGCAGTTTGTTTGGTGATGTTTTAAGCGAATTTCGGCAGGTTGAATCCCTTCAGCGTTTGGTGGTTGGGCTCCATGCTCAGACACAATCACAGGAATGACTCGACACAAGTTCTGGAATATGTTCACCTCTGACTTGTCGCAGTGCCATATTGCAGCCACAATTTTTATCAACCTTGGATTGGCACCACGACAATGTGGCTATCATGCTTTAGCGCTAAGCAGGTTGCTCACACGAGTAGCGGATCTGGAACGTGAAGTGACACCCATGAAAAGCCACATCGTCGGAGGAGGAACTACATTGCAAGCAGTGTGTTTTCATGTTTAGTTTTATTCTGGTCATGAATGGTACTCGTAATTAGCCACCAGGTCCGTTGTTTTCACGCATTAGGATCCAGCATGTGAAAACATTGAAGGACTAGGTGTTTTTGGGTTGTCGTGCTTTAGCTGCATGTCCACATGAAGTTTGCATTGATAGATATCGTTGCTAGATGTTGCAACTTACTTTGCGATTTCGTTTTATTAGCGTTGTATGCAGACTATGTTGAGCGGTTGTTTTCTGTTGCTAACACATTTGAATGTTGGTTCGCATTTTGGCACACTTCGGCGGCATCCATGTTCGAGGATGCGTGCAACCAGGGTGGCGCCAGTCAAAAGACGAAGATTTTTGTTTGCATTTGATATTTGGAGGCCTTGCCTCTACTGACCAACCGGTTTTGTGTGAAGCTGATACTTCTTTGTTTCTTCTGAAAACATACTACGATGCAATTACGGGCCCCTTAGCGCCTTGAAAAGATGCTGCTCATTGTATGTATGCTTTTCAGTTTTCCTTGCATTCAGCACCCGAACACGTTCTAGTGGGTATCATGCCACGGTTTTTCGGAGTGGTGTTGATGTGGTGGGCATCGCCATTCAGGATGTGGATGGACTAAAAGACGCGGTCACAAAGTTGATGACCCTAGTCCAAAGGCACGCAGGGTGATGCCCGTCGATACACAGCGGTTGTTCGCAGAACTGTTGGAGTCATTTGATGCCACCCTGATATTTGCTGGTATAGTTGCACATATCAATGCCAAGATAAATATGTTCTTGTCTCTATCACTGCATGTAGTGAGTTCGTGGCGTGTGTCTCCGATATGTTCAGATTCTGTGATTCCATTATCATCAAATATCCTCAAATCAACCATTATCATCCACTATTATCAGATTATCATAGATCACAAAAGATCACAAAATATCACAAGATATCCCCAGATCAACCAGTTCAATCGCATCAGGCTGGAATACCGCTTGCCCCCGCCTTTGGTGGAGCGCCGCGACTGCCATGATGTTCCCAGTGAGGTTCGGTGCCCAGGGGTAGAGAAACGGTGGTCCTTTGAATATATTTAAACATGGACCATCATGGACGTAAGCCATGTGACCTGTAGACGGAATCGAAACACGGCAAGCAGTGACATATTCATGGATCTTTTGGCCTCATGATGGTGCCCTGCACAGCGCGTGGCAGCGTGGCCACAGGAAAGAGGGATGTTCGACGATGCGGAGGAATTATTTCTGAAGAGCCCATTGGCGGCTCCAGCCGCCAACCAGCTAGCTGCTTGGACATGCTGATGTATCGCCTAGTGGATCGCGAAATTGATTGGATTGGGTTCCACTTCCGTGATTGATTTTGTGATCCTCGAGGGGATGATATGGGTATAGAAACAACATGAAGCAACTATTTATTGCATTGTAATCAGTCTGAGATGGCGATGGAGCGAGAGATTGCAATCAGTCCAACAAAATAGTCGCCTCTCAGAAATGGCAATTCACACTGCGTCACTTTTTTTTCGTGAGCAGCTGGTCATGTAGGGGAGAAAAAATTGCCGTTGGAATACCACCACCCACCACCAGCACCACCCACCCTTATGATCAACAATACGTGACAACAGTGTGACAGAAAGACTGACAGAAAGACCTCAGCATGGCTCGCATCTGAGGAACTGCAAGGGCTGCTCTATGCCGTGGCTTTTGGGGAAGAAGCTGAGGCTGCGAGAGACCAGTGAGAGCCGTTTGGTCAAAGCACAACCTGCCTTCGGGATGCCTTCGGGCATTTGGGGACTGGATGGGACTGGATATGCCAGAAAGACATAGAAAGACCCGAAAAGGATGAATCATGATGAATCTGATTCCTAGGGTGTTTGTTTTCCTGTTGCCTCATTATTTGTCGTGGGAATTCTAATGTAATTTGATGATTTTGATGTACTGGAATTAGATGTTGAATCATTTTATCATTTGATGTGCCATGGGGTGCCATACTGTATGTCGCCATCCATGGAATTGGTTTTGCCAGCTAGGCCTTGATGTTGATCAACAGCGCCGATGCCCTCAACAGTGAAGCCAAGGTATAGGGCTGGGCAGATGTTTTGGAAGTTGTGCAATGCCAATGGTCTCACTGGTGTATCCCACCTCAACCAGTTGACCATTCAGAGACTGGTGAGATTTTTGTGATGTGAGGTAAGTGCTTTCTGACATGCACACTCTGCCAACTGCTTGGTGGCTTTGGATACCCTTTATATTTCTCATCCAACAATGGAATGAGCATTGTTGGGAAAAGCATGGGCAGATGATGATGTAATCTTCCGGTTTTAGTTTGCTAAACCAGCAACTGGTTTAGCTAAAGTTCCAACATAGTTTACCATGTTTGACCATGTTCTTTGTGATTCCCAGTTCCAGGCAGCTCAGTTTCCAGGTTCAACTGGATGTGAAAGACTCCACGGGCCGCACGGCGCTTCACTGTGCAGCATCTCGGGGATCTCAAGCCGTGACCAGGATGCTGCTGGATGCTGGGATGCACCAAGAAAGAAAACAAACCCTTGATTCAAAACGCTTCAAAACGCTTCAAAACGATCCAAAAATGATAAATAGTTGATGTTTTTGCCGGAACTTGGGATTTTGTAACGATCACAGCTCGTTTCGGCGATTTTGAGGCATAATCTTCAGATGGTTCTTGATGACGCTCTGAATGGTTGGGTGGTGTTTACATGGGATATGGATCATGACCATGGCATGATCATTTGGTCATGGATTCTTATCCACGCCCACATGATATTGTATAATTATAATTTTAATATATTTTAATATATTTTAATGTACTTGATGGCAGGTAACTTTATATAAGTGACTGGATTGTGAGCACGAACATCCAGTGATTCGCTGAGTGAGTGATTCATCCGATTTGCTGGCATCAAATTCAAGTTGTTTTTACTTATTTTATTTTTCACGAGTCCAAGATGTAGAAATCTTTCTGGAACATTCATGGGTCCCCTGCAACACCTCTTAACCGGTGTTGGGCACACAGGATCATTCCAATTTTGTGCACTATATCAACAGCCCAGATCGGTATCTTAGAACCGTTTCCCGGCAAGGCTGTGGAGGGCAGTTGTGACTTTGAGGCCCCAAATATATACATATAGCATATATGTGCAGGGACCCCCACACCCCCCCCCCCCCCCCCCCCCCCCCCCCCCCCCCCCCCCCCCCCCCCNTGTGGAACTGTAAG
Source organism: Symbiodinium sp. clade C Y103 (assembly GCA_003297045.1). Lineage (NCBI taxonomy): Eukaryota > Dinophyceae > Suessiales > Symbiodiniaceae > Cladocopium > Cladocopium sp. clade C. Next base: position 20,081 of record BGPT01003575.1, on the reverse strand, counting down.
TGGTTGATGTCCAGTTTAAAGAGAAGATAGAGAGCATTCAGGGAGTTTACAGGGAGTATATCCGTATATAGTATATGTAATATATGGGCACCTTATGCAATGAGTCGTATA